>SJYC01080595.1:0-59269 GCA_006408675.1 Madoqua kirkii | reverse complement strand
GTGTGTTAGAATGAAACTTATGAAAGAGAAGAGGTTCAGCTTTGGTTTCTTTGAAGACTAAGGTTAGCCTCCAGCCTCCATATACAGTGTGCCCAGAGATGAATTATTATTAATTTTATGAAGAACTCAGCTCCTATTTAATGTAAGGTGTTGGGATTAGAATGTATATATGCTGATGACTGATGAAGTTCAGAAATGTTGCGTGGTGGTGAAATTTGGGCCAGATTCCACCTTGTATACATGATGCTTGTACAGAATTGTCTAAACACATAAAAAAAAACAGATTTTTAGTGGAAATTGGAATATCTGGAGGTCCTTTTTGGTTTCGATGAAAATTGTAATTCATAAATAACATTTCATTCTTGCTTAGAGTATTTGGTAAGGCATTGAATATGTGTAGATCAAATACCAACTTTTGGTATACCAAAATGAAGTTTTCCTTTTAACTTGTTGGAATTTTGTCTCTTTTGTTGTCTCCAAGTAAGTGTTGCTTGACGCTGAATGCTTAAGGAGAGGCACTGTGTCAACTTCTCTTGCAGCTGTCAGGCATCTTAAAATTTATTGCTTACTACTGTTTACTGTTATATAACTTTTTGTATTAAATCTGTGTATAAATGTTGAATCATTAATTCCACCCCTGTCATCTGAGCTATAGGAATGCTTGCAAATGTGCATAAAGATGGGCACTGCTTATGTTGTTGTTTAGTTGCTCAGCCATGTTCAACTCTGTGATCCCCTGGACTCTAGCCTGCTAGGCTTTTCTGTCCATGGAATCCTCCCAGCAAGAATACTGGAGTGGGGTGGCCTTTCCTCTCCAGGGTATCTTTCCGACCCAGGAATGGAACCTGTGTCTCCTGCTTCACAGGTGGATTCTTTACTACTGAGCTACCTGGGAAGCCTGGCATTGCTTGCACTCACAAGAAATTGGAGGTGTGGAGCTGAAATATACCTACAGGGGATTGATTAAATGCCTCAAGTGTCTTTTGGTAGACACCTAGAGTGAAATATTATACTAACACTGAGAAAAGAATAAGGCATATCTGTGTGTACAGAATTGGAGAAATGCCGGTCAAGTTATGAAATTGAATATATGTTGTGATGCCATTTGGGGAAGCATTCAAATCCATATGTGTGTCCACCTCCACAGCTCCATGGCTATACACGCCTGGAGTGTCAGGCATGTATATTTATTTCACCTTTCTACTTTGCACAGTTCTGTATTTGTGTATTTTACTTCTTCAATCACAGAAGGTCCACACCATCCCCACAACCTCCCTCACGCTGGTAAATTAATAGCTACACAATTAGGAAGTGGCTGTGAGATTGTGAACATGCCGTGTATGCTGTGCATCTGAGAGGCCCCCAGAGATGTGCTTTTTCTCCATTCATACACATTTTGTGTTTCCATTGACATCTGTCTCTAGTGCTGAAGGAGGAAAAAAGCCGGAAGTGAAGTGGGGCTCATAGCAACCAACTGACTCATGCTGGGAACATCTCTTACCGGCCAGATTCCCTGGCATTTTTTTAGTAGCTTGCAGGTACCCAGCTGAGCCTCCAGTTGGTGACTTAAAAAGTGGAGGCAAAGTGGTTAGAAAAAAAGGAATACACCAGAAACTGAAGTCCCAGAGTGAGGGCTCAGCATCCGAACAAATTGTTCAGTTTTGAGAGACTCCATCTTATTGCTAGTAAAGTGCCTCACCTGACTCCCTACCTCAGGTCCAGTCACCCTCGAGCCCACCTTCACTCTCTGCTCTTTCCAGACTTCTCCCCTGGCCTTTCGCTGCAGTCGGGTGAATCCCCAGCGCTCTTCCAGCTCACTTCTCCCTGCCGGTCCCACGTCTGCTCATGCTCAGCTGTAGTTCTCCAGTCACCCTTTCATCTAATCAGTCAGATAATTCACACAAGCCTCAAACAAGCCCCTTTCCACTTGAGAAGCTTTCTCGTTTGGTGACTAATTGGTTGTCCTCTGTAAATGGGTCTCCATCCCCTCAACACTCATGTGGTTGTCGCTGGATAGGCATCAGTGAATGTCTTCTGGGTCCACTTGTATTGACTACATGGTTCTTAAGCCCTAAGAAGCTTGCCAGGTGTCCAGTTTGTAATCACTTATTTTTTAGAACAGTATCATGTACTCCTAAGAGTAATGAATAAGTACCCTAACAAAGATCTGAAGTTGTATGTCTGAAAATTCAAAAAAATTCTTCTCTCTCAGCCACAGTCCCACTTGCGTCTTGGAAGGCGGTCATGATTTCCGCTGCGATGCCTGTTTTGTGGGTTACGAAGGACAGTATTGTGAAAGGTGTGTCACCTGCTCCTTTATATACACAGGACATATTTACAGAAGTGATGGGGAGTCGTTACCAGTTTGATAATGCAAAATCAGGTAATAAGGCAGGTAAAGGGTAATAAGGCAGGTAAAGGCACTTCCTTGTGACCGTCCTGTCCTCCTTTGAGAGAATAGAGTGCCGAGGGAGGTGAGCAGACCCCTGTGCGCTCTGCACTTCACGGGGCAGAAGTGATGACTGTCCTTGGGTGGCTGCTCTGTGTATTCACTCGCTCACTGGTGTGAACCTTGCCTTCTGTCCTCCCGTCCCCTACTGCAGTGCTCATCCGGTTACTATGGGAACCCTCGGATGCCAGGCGGCACTTGCCAGAGGTGTGACTGTAGCCCACACGGCTCTGTCCACGGCGACTGTGACCGTGGGTCCGGGCAGTGCGTCTGCCGGCCGGGGGCCACAGGGCTCCGCTGCGGGGACTGTGAACCGAGGCACATTTTGGTGGAAAGCGACTGTGTGTGTGAGTGTTACTCCTCTGAAGGGCTAAGGAGGGTTTCTTTACTTGGATGGTTTCCTGATGCCCAGTGGTGTCTGCAGGCTAAGCTCAGGGGCTTAGTTGCTCTGTGGCATGTGAGATCTTAGTTCCCTGCCCAGGGATTGAACCCACATCTCCTGCATTGCAAGGTGGATTCCTAACCCCTGGAGCCCCAGGGAAGTCCCTAGATGCTATTACAGGGTGCCATAGGCACCCATGAGAACCCAGGCAGACTGTTTGCTGTAACTTGAACATCCTCTTTCTTGTAGCCTGTGATGATGACTGTGTGGGTGTCCTGCTGAATGACTTGGCCCATGTTGGGGATGCCATCCTGTCTGTGAACCTCACCAGCACCATCCCTCTCCCATATGGGGTTTTGTCAGACCTGGAAAATAGAACAAAGTCTCTCCGGGTAGGTACTGCGAATACAGAGATGGATAGAAGCGTGTGTCACCGGAAGTCGAAGAGTTGGTTGGGACCCTAGGGGTCATTCTGTCTGTCCTCTACCAGTGTGGGAGTCTCAGTCCCAGTGTCTGGTGCTGGAAGGTGCCCAGCCTTCTCCCTCTGAGCTTGACAGAGAACTGCATCGTCCACGTGATTACCGGTTTCACTGTGCAACAGCCCTGATTGTTCAAGACTTGATCCACAGATGCCTCCTGTGTATAAATTCTTCCTCTGTGCTCCTCCTGCTGCCTTGTGGAAGAAGCCAAGGTCCACTCGCCCCTGTTGATAACAAGTCTTTGGACAGAAAGCAGCTCTCTTAACACAAACACAGAAAACGAATTGAGATGGCATTGTTTTTAATGTGTTGAATAAGAGAAACTATTTTCCATCAATGTATTATTCTTAACTAGAGTTGCAGGGCACAAAGTTTCCTCCTCCCTCGAAAACTTTATAAAAATCTCTGAGGATAAATCATAGTTTTATGTTTAGTTAAAATCTGTGTTTTTGATCTGGGTCCAAACGACGATGGGAAGGTAAGACATTGACTTGCTAGACAGCCTTTTTTATTCTAATTCAGGGAAAAAAATGAATCTAAATTTGGCTCAAAGCCTGTGCTTTAGAATTTGAGGTATTTAATTCACCGTGTCATGCCATAATGTCTATGTGTGTTTGTGTGTAATCCAGCTGCTTCAATAATCCACTCTTGTTAATATTGGTCCTTTCTCTATAGATTTAATGAAATTAAGAAAGGTTAGGAAACTGTAAGAGGTGTTTCTATGTTACTTTTCCTGAAATAGAACAAAATGTTTTCAAAGATAAGGGGAAAAAAGAAAAACAAATACTGAAATTTCTTTTCCACTCACCAGAGACACAATCAATAAATACTACCTTCCATCAGTTTGGTTTCCAACTGTACAACTATAGTTTTTACCACGTGAGAGTGATTTGCTCCCATTTAAAGCACTTTGTCAGCTCCTTTGTATAACTTTTTATGTTTACATAAAGTACTCAGGAGCTTGAGATTGTGAACCCTCACCTACTTCTTGTTTCCACTGTTGACCTAATAGTGACTTGGGCAGGTTAATAACTATTCTGACCATAGACAGTAATCTCCCCCCTTCACAGGTTGTTATAAGGTCTGAGTAGCATCACACAAATAAAGAAATTAGAAGAGTGTTGATATAAATTAAGTACTTAGTTGTACTTATAAAGGCTTTTCTTTGCTTAATACTTTTGTATTTTAGCTTAGTACGCACTTTTTTAGGTGTTAGCAATTACAATTGAAATTCATGTGACTCTGCTGTTGAAATTCAGCCAGAGCCACCCAGGAACTCGTCTGTATCTGCATAGAAATATAATGCGAAAGACTGCAGTCTGGAAACGTGTTCTGTATCCAAACTTCAGTGAATGTGATTCATTTTATGTTTTAACGCAATGTCAGGGAAAAGAGAATTTCTGTCCATGAACAAAAAAGGTCACGACAGGTGATTCTTAGTTAAGAACCAGAAGATTTATTTTGAAGCATTATAGTTTGTTTCCTTCATTCTTTTAGGACTCTTTATTAAAAGAAAATACGCAAAAAGAACTGGTGAAAATTCAACTTGAAGGCGTCGCAGAACAAACGGAGGGCCTGCAAAGAGAAGTAAGTTCTTCATATAAAGAGTCTGCTCCTCCT
This sequence comes from Madoqua kirkii, assembly GCA_006408675.1. NCBI lineage: Eukaryota > Metazoa > Chordata > Mammalia > Artiodactyla > Bovidae > Madoqua > Madoqua kirkii. The sequence goes on along the minus strand of SJYC01080595.1, from coordinate 54,339 downwards.
GCCCCCCAACCCCCAGCCCTTGTGAACACTGGCACAGGGACTTCTTGGAAAGTTATGAACAGATCAGGGCAGCCGTCTCCTCCCAGGAGCTGTGTTCCAGCTACTGTAAAGTCAGATCAAGTAGGTTCCGATGCAGCCAGTCTCCGCGCTATGGTGGGAAGGGGCCCCTGACTTATTTTCTGCTGTCCGCTCTGCTGAAGAAGGAGTTGGGCTGTCAGTTCACATCACCACTTACTTCCTCCTGTGAAACAAGGTTGGGCAAGATGAAAAGATGGGGGTCTCTCCCCCATTCTGTATTCACTGCACATGGTGAGCAGTGAGTTTCCCCCCTCACCTGCCCCCAGCACCAGCACAGGCAGCTCCTCCTGGGGTGTCTGCAACACTCAGACTTCGGCCCCTACTTCTGATGGTCTCACTTTGAATGGCAGGAGAGTTCCCTTTGATGTCAGCAGGAGGTAGGTTATTCATTCTGTTCAGCCCAGGCCAGACGAATGGTTTTTAGTGACCAAAAAAAGAATCTGCTTATTTGCAGATGGCAAGGGAGGCCTATTGTCAAATTTATGATTTTCACTTTAAAATTGTGTGCCTATATGTGTGTGCACACATATAGTACATAGATGTGTGTCTTTTTGAACGTGAAAGTGGTAGTCACTTTTGACCCCATGGATTTTAGCCCGCTTTCAAACTTCAGTGAATGTGATTCATTTTATGTTTTAACGCAATGTCAGGGAAAAGAGAATTTCTGTCCATGAACAAAAAAGGTCACGACAGGTGATTCTTAGTTAAGAACCAGAAGATTTATTTTGAAGCATTATAGTTTGTTTCCTTCATTCTTTTAGGACTCTTTATTAAAAGAAAATACGCAAAAAGAACTGGTGAAAATTCAACTTGAAGGCGTCGCAGAACAAACGGAGGGCCTGCAAAGAGAAGTAAGTTCTTCATATAAAGAGTCTGCTCCTCCTGCCCCCCAACCCCCAGCCCTTGTGAACACTGGCACAGGGACTTCTTGGAAAGTTATGAACAGATCAGGGCAGCCGTCTCCTCCCAGGAGCTGTGTTCCAGCTACTGTAAAGTCAGATCAAGTAGGTTCCGATGCAGCCAGTCTCCGCGCTATGGTGGGAAGGGGCCCCTGACTTATTTTCTGCTGTCCGCTCTGCTGAAGAAGGAGTTGGGCTGTCAGTTCACATCACCACTTACTTCCTCCTGTGAAACAAGGTTGGGCAAGATGAAAAGATGGGGGTCTCTCCCCCATTCTGTATTCACTGCACATGGTGAGCAGTGAGTTTCCCCCCTCACCTGCCCCCAGCACCAGCACAGGCAGCTCCTCCTGGGGTGTCTGCAACACTCAGACTTCGGCCCCTACTTCTGATGGTCTCACTTTGAATGGCAGGAGAGTTCCCTTTGATGTCAGCAGGAGGTAGGTTATTCATTCTGTTCAGCCCAGGCCAGATGAATGGTTTTTAGTGACCAAAAAAAGAATCTGCTTATTTGCAGATGGCAAGGGAGGCCTATTGTCAAATTTATGATTTTCACTTTAAAATTGTGTGCCTATATGTGTGTGCACACATATAGTACATAGATGTGTGTCTTTTTGAACGTGAAAGTGGTAGTCACTTTTGACCCCATGGATTTTAGCCCGCTTGGCTCCTCTGTCCATGGGATTCTCCAGGCAAGAATACTGGGGTGGGTTGCCATTCCCTTCTCCAGGGGATCTTCCCACCCAGGGATCACTCAGGTCTCCCGCTTTGCAGGCAGATTCCTCACCTCCCGAGCCACCAGGGAAGCCCCGTCTCTGTATATGTACGTCTTGTCTCTGTCTCAGTGTTTACACGCGCACACAATCGTGCACCCTAAAATGCAGTAGCTTGGTTTCTGTTAACTTAGAATTAGTGACCATTGGGAAGGGTGTAAGGGTTTCTGTGTGGGCTTTTAAAGTGCCTGAGCAAGCAAACGTTTGAGGGGGAGTGATAAGCCAATCAAAATAAATTCTTTCTATCCATTAAAGAAGAGTCTCTTTGGATTTTGACTAGAAAACACTTTTAGAGCCATTCTGAGTTACTTTGGGCTTCCCTTGTGGATCATCTGGTAAAGAATCTGCCTACAATGCGGGAGACCTGGGTTCAGTCACTGGGTTGGAAAGATCCCCTGGAGAAGTGAAAGGCTACCCACTCCAGTATTCTGGCCTAGAGAATTCCATGGACTGTGTAGTCCATGGGGTCACAAAGAGTTGGACACGACTGAGCAACTTTCAGTTCAGTGAGTTACTTTACATTCCTAGAATTACAGGCAACCTTCCTTCCCACAAACTGCTGTTATTTAGTCTCACTAAGTCATGTCCAACTCTTTTGCGATCCCATGAACTATAAGCTCATCAGACTTCTCTGCCCATGGGACTTCCCAGGCAAGAATACTGGAGTGGGTTGCCATTTTCTCCTACAAGAGATCTTCTTGGATCAGGGAATGAACTTGGGTTTCCTGCATTGGCAGGTGGATTCTTTACTGCTGAGCCACCAGGGAAGCCTTTCACAAATTAGAATACCCTTAATGAAAACAATGGCTGAGAGTAACAGGCATCATCACATATAATCCTCATGAAGTCCTGTGATTCAAGTGTTCTAATTACTCCAAGTTATGGTTGAGGCTGTCCAGCCTGGCAGAAGCAGGTCTGTTTGCCTAACTCTGTGTCTTAACTGCTTGACTGAGTTCTCATGGTCAATACAAATTAGTAAGATTTTACTTTCTAGGGTCTGCAAATTTGGGTCCTAACATGAGCATGAGGTCTCCACAGTGGCAACACTGGGGAGAGTCTGTGGTTTGATAGCCGATTAGGCTGCTTTTTAAAATGTACCACCTTTTTTTCACCAAAGTGAGCAGTCCATCGTTTCATGAACCACCTAGTCCATTTCCAACCCTGCACTGTTGACCTTGGCTTCCATGATGGTGAACCTCTTCTGTGTTCTAGAGTATGTTTTGTTGCTTAAAAGAGACAACATCTGGCATACTGAAGCTTGCATTTTATTCAGAGTGAAACTCACCCGAGGCCTTTATTTTCCATCAGCTTGACAGAGTGTTGACACGTAGTGAGCAGGTGACCAGGGCCACCGAAAGAATCCTGGACAAGAGTGTGGACCTCATCAAGTTGACCGAGAAGCTACAGACAGACATCGAAGGTAGTGTCCTCGGAACTTTGCTTGACGAGTCTGGCTTATTTGGTAGGGAAAGCCTACTCTCTTCACTCAGCGCTTGAATAGCCATGCCTTGCACTGAACTCTTGGGGCCTTCCGCTGTCCACACACAATGTGCTAAGTCATTTCAGTCGTGTCCAACTCTTTGAGACCCCATGAACTGTAGCCGATCAGGCTCCTCTGTCCATGGGATTTCCCAGGCAAGAATACTAGGGTGAGTAGCCATTCCCTTCTCCAGGAGATCTTCCCGACACAGAGGTTGAAACCTAGGTCTCCTGCCTTGGCAGGCGGATTCTTTACCGCTGAGCCAATACAAATCAGACTTTATAAGGCAGAAAGTAAAGACATTATTAGGACAAAAGACTTTTTTTTAAAAGGAGTAGTATCAAGTGTTGGTGGGGGTTCAAAGAGTAAACGTTACTGAGAGCTTGTACACGCAGATGTTCCTGGCAGGGGCAGGGAATGCTGCGGTGATCATGGTACCTCGGCCCTGCCTGGACAGGGTTCATGGGTACCAGGGAAGCCGACAGGAAATAAACCAGGATCCCAGGTTCTTGAGTGTTTTTTTTAAACTTATTTTGGGCTGTGCTGGGTCTTGAGTGCCGTGTGCTTTTTTCTCTGGTTATGGCTGGCAGGGGCTGCTCTCCAGTCGTGGTGCGAGGGCCTCTCGAGGAGGCGTCTCTTATTGCGGAGCACGGGCTCAGCAGTTGCAGCTCCTGGGCTCCGGAGCACGGGCTCAGCAGTTGCAGCTCCTGGGCTCTGGAGCACGGGCTCAGCAGTTGCAGCTCCTGGGCTCTGGAGCACAGGCTCGGTAATTGTGCCACACGGGCTTAGTGCTCCTTAGCTTGTGGGATCTTCCCAGACCCGGGATCGAACCTGCGTCCCCTGTATTGGCAGGCAGGTTTTTTACCACTGAGCCACCAGGGAAGCCCCTCCCAAGTGTGTTGACAGGGCATGTCTAGAGCGCACTGGATACACAGACTAACCTGGCCTGGTTAGAGGGTCAGCCCAGTGTAGGTGGGCAGAGCAGCCTCACTGGAGAAGGTTCTAAGTTCCCCCATCCTAGGACTGTCTACTTTTGAGAGACTTATTCAGTGATTGATGAACTTTCTCCATAGAAATGATGGCAAAGGCTATGACTCTAAACAGACGCTGGATAACGATGTCCAGCTGCCCAGCTCTGCTCTTCAGGACATGCAGGAGAACATCACGGCTTTGCTGGGAGTCCTACGGAAAAGGCGATTCCTGCCGCTGCACCAAAACGCCACCCTGGAACTCATGTAAGTTCCTGAACTGCGCTCATCACCGACCAGTTAGAGGGAAGAATGTGGCAGCGGAGAGGGAGGGAGGCAGGTGGGGGGAGGGGAAAGAAGCTAAGTTCTCAGAGGGACAGAGTGCCACAGAAGAGAGGGGTACCCCTCCCCACCAACAGAGCGCAGCGTGATCGATGGCACTGCTTCAGCCTGTGCCATTATGACCTAGGTTTGGTTTTTCTCTGTGACCCTGAAACACTTTTTCTACTCAGTATGAACAAACAAACCTCCTGATACTGTCATTACTGAAGATCAAGTATAATGCAGGAAACGCTCACGGAAGCAAACACAGGCGGTGACCACCGCCAAAGCTGTGAGCTTTGTGACAGACTGACGTCATGCCAGAATAATTTTGCTCAGTTATGCAAACTGTCATCGAAACCTGGGCTTTAAAAACCAAGTCACAAAGCACTGTTAGACGTGGTCATGAGAAACTTTCAGTTTGCTTTCAGGCTCTTTTTTCCTAGTATTTTCACACAAATTATTACTTGATGCAATAATAGCAAAGCTGTCTTTCTGCCAGGTTGTGATAAATATCTGATTAAGTACTGGCCTCAGTGGTCACACCAGACTCCATCAAAACTCCAGTCTCTGGAATGTGATATTTAAGCTATTTTAATCCATTATGCTATTTTAAATAACATTTTATAGAATAACTTAGATCAAAATCTTTTTCTGAATTTCACATTATTATCTTATCAGGGTGAATGTTAAAAAGTGAAGTCATTTAACCAAAGTTTGCATTTTCAGGATTCCCAGCTTGCATCGCCACATTATTTTCTACATGGCTTTTAATTACTTTGAAAGTTATCTTTTCAGTGGGAATTTTTAAGACTTAAGCCTGGGAGGCAGTATCTCAGGTAACCACAAGCGAACTGCCCCAAGGAGGCAAGGGGTGAGCCTAGTTATAGAAAAGTCTTGCAGCAATGGACAGCCAGCCTGAACATCAAAAGATGATTGTTAATTAAAGAAAACAGATATCCCAAGTTTAGAAATTTAAAACAACATCCACGTCTGCCAGCAGGACCCTGGAGAGCTGAGGTTATATATATTTTTATCATTGAGTGGGGTTTTTGACATTGTTGTTGATATGGTAGGTGAAAAAGGAAAGCTGGAACTTACTGTCACATACGCTTTGGAGAAAAGGACTAGTAAAGTAATTATGGGATGTTTGTTAGGGCCCAAGAAGGACCCTGAGAGGACTCTGGACTGGACGAGGGGAGCTCAGAGTTGGGCGAGGACTCAGGAGATGGGAAGGGGGCCATTGTCTAGGGAGCACTCCTCTGCCGAGTGAGTGGGGAGCTGTAGATTCCTCCCCCACCTCACCTCTGCCTGTGCTCATCCACACCTCCTTGTGAGGTGGGAAGGATGCAGCTGAAGTAACTGAGGCCCAGAGAATATTTGCAACTCCATCAGTGTTGAGCTGCCAGGACAGTATGAAGCCTGGTGTGTCCTGCGTGCTAAGTCACTTCAGTTGTGTCCGACTCTTTGCAACGCTATGGACTGTTGCCCACCAGGCTCCTCTGTCCATGGAATTTTCCAGGCAGGAATATTGGTGGGGGTTGCCAGTTCCTTCTCCAGGTAATCTTTTCAACCCAGGGATCATACCTGTGTCTCCTGTATCTCCTACATTGGCAGGCGGGTTCTGTACCGCTGAACCCCCAGGGAAGCCCGTCTTTCCCTTTACGGCACCTTGCAAGTGATCCTTTGGAGCTGTGTTTCCTGACTGTTTTCCAGTTTCTTATGGAGGGCCGAGTCTTTACCACAAGTCTTCAGGCTGAGTACTTAATCTTGAATCTCCACAGTGAGCCTGGAGAAGACAGCTGATTATGTGGCACCATGCAACCCTTTCTCATGGAACTTGCTTACCTGCTCACAGCATTAATGTGGTGGAGAAATGCCATTTGAGAAACCGTGTTTTACTGTATTAATTGAACTTTACAGGAAGAAGCTGATAAGGAGTGCTGAGGGTTTTGTGACTTTTTTTTGTAGTCTTTCAAGTCATTGTCAACTATGTCATTTCATTTGGTCGTGGTTTAGGTGGTAAAGTCATTTCGTAGATGAATATTTGATCTCTATTTTCAATTTCTTAGAGCAATACTTTAATGATATGAACTGAAGGATTCATGGCTAGATAGTAGAAATATATTGGACTTTTTTGTGTGTCTCCCATGTACTATTTTTAGTTCTCTTTGTAACTATCATAATACAGCATCTTACTGTCTTTTTTATAATTCTTAAAATCACAAGAATGTTCAGATAATTCCTGGTGATGCTCTAATGAAGTCAGAGTTCAAATATATACCTTTGGAAAATATTTTTGTGGTGTTTTAGCCCAGCAATCTGATCATCTGAAAACTAAGGGGGATTTACAAGGCATTTTCCACAAAAATATTCAAAGTTCTTCCCATAAATTGAAGGAAGACGCTAATAGGATATATTCAACCACTGCAAAGTTCTGTAGTGTGAAAATTATATTATTCTATATAGCTTTAAGTTAAAATTTTGTTTAAATAACAATTTGATAGCACATTTATAAAAGAATAGAGGGAAATGTCTTTTGATTTCTTGAAGCTTACTTTTGTCAAAGTGGTAGAAATTATATCTTTCTGGCAATTTGGATTTGAAAGTTTTTATAAAATTTGTTTCTTTACTAGCTGCAGGAAGAACCTTTGGATTGTATGGATACACTGGTGACTTTGGAGCAAATCACTGAAGCGTCTCCTTTTTTCAATTTCTGACCATATTGTAATGAAGATTTCAGTTGCCATATTCACAGGCTGTGGCCTCAGTTTTCTGAATCCTAATCCACTGAGAGGGTTTCTTTAATTCCACTAAATATGTTAGGAAGTTTGTTAAATCAAGAAAGATTGTTAAGGATAAAGTGTAAATCTGCCATACATATAGCGACCTTAGGGAAATTTTTTCCCTTTTTAAGGGACTGGGATGTACCACTTAGGACTTCAAGATGAAACTGAGAAGGGATATGTAAAAGTTCCTTCTGCTATACATCAATGCTGTGAGCTTTGATGTTCATTTCTTACCATCTTTTATGTTCCCAGGGCTGCTGAAGATTTATTGTCAGAAATTCAGGAAAATTACCAGAAGCCACAGGAAGAGTTGGCGTTGTTAAAAGAAGCAGTAAGCAGCCTCCTTTCAACACACAACAGTGATGTGCAGGCTGCAGAAGAGCTCCTGAGAGAAGCAGAGACGAAGACCCAGGAGAGCGGTCGCCTGCTGCTCCTCATCGGGGCCAACTTGCAAGAGTTCAGCGTGAGTCCTGCCAGCTCTCGCCCCCTTAGAGCTGGTCCCAAATTCTCCCACGTAAATGACATCATCCTTTGTTTCTTAAAAAAAATGAGCCCCAGGGCTGACTTCAGCACACAGTGTCAGGCACCTGAGGTTCAGAGGCTGACTTGCTTTTATGAAGCATCCTTAGAGGTGATGTTTGCTGCAGGAGAAGAAGCTGCGTGTTCAGGAAGAACAGAACTTGACATCAGCGCTGATTGCTGAAGGAAAAGGACTGCTGGATGCGGCCGCTGCTCCTGCAAACGCGTCGGGGGAGGCTCTCGCGGTAAGTCCCAACTCAGCACAGCCCAAGGTTTCCAGGGAAGCCTCCCAGGCCCCAGACAGGCTGTTAAACAGACAGGCACGTGGTCACAGTGTTAATCTCTGTGTAGCAACTAGAGCAACACCGGGACGAGCTGCTACTGTGGACTGCCCAAATCAGGCGCCACGTGGATGCCCTGGTCATGCAGATGTCCGAAAAGAGGGCGCTGGAGCTTGTGTACCGGCGGAGGATCGTGCTGCTGAGCTGCAGAGACTAGCAGGCGCTCTGGACAGGTGAGACATATCTGGCAGGAGCCCCACAATTCGTGATCCGCAGATCAGAGAGAATAATAACCCAGGCTGTTTCATTCACAGTGTCGAGTCACATTCTTTTTTGTGTGTAAAAACAAAGACTTCTCTTTTATTTCCGCGGCAAAGAGAGTTTCCTCCCAAGTCTGGTAGTGTGTTTGACCATCGGCAGGAATGTACGATGGAAAAGTGTGAACTGAAGCAGATAGGGATGAAAGCAAATATTATGCTACGATATCAAGGCCTTCAGTATCTACCTGGTACTCAGGACTTTATGAGTTTGCTTATGGACAGAACCAGACACTGATTTCCTTATGCATCTTGTCTTCTTGGGACTTGTGATCCAGCCGGCTTTCTGCGTGGATGCAGGTTGTGGTTGCCACCCTGGACTGTTAGTAGTGTTGAGGATCTATTTGCCAGCTCCTGAAAGATACCATCTCCATTATGTTCTATTGCCTAAAAGGCTACCATTGTGCTCATTACTTTAACATATATTTTTGGATATTTGTCAAGTATATCCTCAGTTTGTTAGATGTACCTTTAAAAGAAAAGCGAGAGTTTAGGCTAGTGGTTCCTGAGTTGTTGCAGGAGGAGCCTGGGGAACTTCAGAGTGCTGATGTTCTGTCCCCTGACCTCTCCCCTGTCCCCCAGACTGTGGGATAGGGCCTGCACTTTAAATTGTTTTTTAAGTCCCCAGGTGATCTGATGGCAGCAAATGAGAGAATTGGTGTTTAAGGCCTTACACAATATTGTGAGTTAGTAAATTTATTTCTTTAGAATCTGCTGTTAATTATGAGTGGAAAAAGTCTGGACACGCTGGGCATACGTGTGTTTCTGTGTGTTGGGTGTGTTTTATGGAAGGAGAAAAATGAGTATTTTTTCTAATTTGAGGAGTGCTGCCATAAAAGATGAGCTCACACAATGAAAGCAATTAAAAATGACTATTGTATAAGTCTTTGCTTCAATGAGCTCTACTGCCTCCGTCTGCTGTTGGAATCAGTAACAGAAAATGGAGTTAGGTACCCAGTTAGTTTTTCTCCTTTCCTCATCTTTCCTCATTTTCCAAACAGGAAAAGGATGCTCTGACTACATCTGTGGCTACAACAAAATCTTTGTTACCAATATGAGTCGTAAAAGCAGTTTGATGTGATGCCTAGAATTAAATAACTTTGTCTTTTGTTTGTAAGTCACTGAATTTTGCCAGTCAAGTAGTAGCAAGTAATAACTGCTGGTCTCTGCTTTGGAAAGCACCCAACTCAATAACCTTGGGGAGAAAATGAAGTGGGCTACATAGCAGGCAAGGATGTGTCTGTTGTCAGGTTTCATTTTGAAGCGAGAGCGAGCTGGATGAAACGGCACCATCACGAGCTGGCAAGCTGCTGAGTGATCAGTCCCCTTACAAGAGTAAAGTTCAGATGACTGAAGTATCATCTCATCCTCCTCCCAAACCCCTGGTGAACTTCCTCAAATTGGTGTATACTGTTTGAGGAATAAGCCTCAGCATCCTCACATATGCTTAGCTAAGAAAGCCTTTTTAAAAGAACACGTGTGTAGTAGGAGAGATTACAACCAGCGCAGACAGGCAGGGGATTTGAACAGAGATGAAAGACTGGATGGTCTAAAAGGTGAGACACAGTGATTATTTCTTCTTTGGGTGTTAATCAAGCAGCAGTTCTTAGTGTTACCGAGACAAGGTGACCACAGCTTCTTAAGACGGCGTCTGGAATTAGAGGGGAATCCACATGTTGACACAGACTCCTGTCTTCCTCGTTGATTGATGTTTCTCTAAGTGAGAGCTTTTTAGGAACAGTGGGCAGATTCAGTTCCGTTGATCATAACATCTCTAAATATTCCAATTGCACAGTGGCCTTGGGAATGTCAGACATGTGTCCCTGAATGCCACCAGTGCAGCCCACGTCCACTCCAACATCCGGAGCCTGATTGAGGAATCAGAGAGGTTGGCGACAGATGCACTCGGAACTGTGAAAGGGGCGAGAGCGGTAAGAAAGGCCCCTCGGCTTTCCCTGTGTGCCTGCTTTGTCTGGGTACCGTGGTCAAGTGAGCCTTCCGTGAGATGCTCAAGCAGAGAGCAGCGGCTTAAATCTGCGCTTGTCAGGACTCTTTTCTGGTGGAGTTCTGTCATCGTGCGCACTGTCTTTTCCTGCGCGCTTAGTCACTCAGTCGTATCCAGCTCTTTGCGACCTTGTGGGCTCTAGCCCACCAGGCTCCTCACTCCATGAGATTTCTTAGTCAAGAATACTGGAGTGGGTTGCCATTTCTTTCTCCGTAATATATTCTAATGCATTAAAAATATTGTCTTTTCCTATGGGAGTAAATAGTGGGCCTTAAACCAGCTCATTTACTCCTTAGACTGCTTCCGTGTCCAATCCTGGATTCAGGGATTGAGCCCGCATCTCCTGAATTGGCAGGCAGATTCTTTACCTTCTGAGCCATATAAGTCATAAATAATTCTTAGAACAAAAATGATAATGTTAATTGATATCTACCTTGGAGATTTCTTCTTACCCATGGTGAACATCTTCATTTAAGGGCTGGTTTTTGTGTTTATAGATTTAAAAATGACTGTGTTCCTTCTCTTCAGCCACAAATTAGCATATCTGTAATAAGCCTACTCCAGTTGCCCTGCCTGCTGTCTGCTTGACTTCCTGGTTCAGAAGGACCCTGGGGGATATTCTGACAGGACAGAGTTGCTCTCTCCACCTTCAGCAAGAGCCCACCCCACCCTCCAGCTCCACGTTCCACTTGGTCTGTTTTACAGGCTTCCGAATCTCTTGTTTCTAATGGGAGAGCGGCCCTCCGGCGCAGTTCCGAGTTTCTCAAGGAAGGCAACCGCTTGAGCAGAAAGCATCGAGGTCAGTTCCCAGCTGGGGCTCTGTGGATGCCAGAGTGATCGTGAACACACGTCTGAACATACTTCCAGGACATTCTTCTTTCCTGGAGCAAGTTGAATCTTAACATTGCTTTGTCACAATAATATTCCAATTTCCTATCCTAGACACATCATGTAATTTTTATCGTGCAGTCCCCTCCAGTCTTCCACAGGGTCAACAAGCCTTCCCTGAGAACGAAACCCTCTGCTCACTGCTCTAGCTCCTGAGCTCAGGCTGGTCCTCACGGCATTTGTCAGGATACCTGTGATGTCACGTGCTTCTCTGTCCATCTCAGGGTTTCTCCATTTCTTGAAGAGTCGTATTATGTTTGACTCTTGTCTTCTGCACAGGGCTAAGGCATTGTTAGAGCCGTGGTAGGTTCTCATAAAGTTATTGAATTAAATCAATATTGATTTATCTATTAAAAATACCTATGCAAAAAAAAAATACCAAAGTGGTTTTAATTTTCCTAAGACTTTCAGTAAGCAATTTTTGGCACATGTAAGAGTTAGTCAGTAAGCATAATGCAGAATGGCAGACGAATCTGTTGTGTAAGAGAAACAAACAAGTTTTATAGCATATAGTTATATATATATATATAGATATATCTGTATCTGTATATATCACCTTAATATACCCTGCCACTGCTCAGTCACTCAGTCGTGTCCAACTCTTTGCAACCCTGTGGACTGTAGCCTGCCAGGCTCCTCTGTCCCTGGGATTCTCCAGGCAAGAATACTAGAGTGGGTTGCCATGCCCTCCTCCAGGGGATCTTTCTGACCCAGGACTGAACCCATATCTTTTATGTCCTCTGCACTGGCAGGTGGGTTCTTTACCACTAGCACCACCTGGGAAGCCCTTTTCACCCTAGAGCTCTAATTGAATCAAGCATGAATTGAAGAAGTATTAGTGAGAAGGAAAACAAAGTAAAAAAAAAAATTATCAAGTAAGCCCCCAAGCATACAATTTGAGTGTGGGTTGAGTGGTGCTAAGTCTTGTTAGACAAACTTTCAATATTTGGGCTCTCTGTAGAAAGTTGCTGATTTTATAGATGGGTCAGGAATGATAAAACTATCATCCAGGCAACTTTTTCGGGTCAGCTTAAAAGGAAACACTTTTTCCCCTTTGAACAGGTATCACATTGGAACTGAGTAGATTGAAAGATACTGCAAAGAGATTTCAAGAGGATGCTGATAAAATTACCAGGCAGACCAATGAATCACTCTTGATACTTAGAGCAATTCCTGAAGGTAAGTGGAAAGGGAGTTTCTTGATTTAAATTAGTATCTTATTGCAAAACACTTGCAGATGAGCAGAAGACTTGCTCCAAGTCCAATGGAGACCCCTCACCCTAAACAAAACCAAGACTGACAGAATTTTCACTTGCAGAGGAATATAGTTTGGAAGGAAAAGCACTGTGTTTTTTATAGCTTCAGAACACCTGCATTGAAGTAGTAAAATTATACTCTGAAAAAACAAAGCTTTAGATTCTTTATGCTATCATATTAATTGCTAACTATTAAAATAGGCCTGAGATAAAAGAAGAGACATTCAAAGAAGCTAGCAAGTAAAGAAGCTGAAATATTCCTGCTTTAAGGCAAAATGCTAAATTCATTATAAATGTGATAATTTAGAGAATTCTTGTTTGGAAATTAAGGAAATCTTCCTTTGTGAGACAATATGCATTCTAAAATAAATCACTTTAATATTGATGGCTTGAAAATGCAGCGTTCCTTAAAATTTTAAGTAGGGGAGCTTTTTAACACAGGCAAGTTGCACTGTGGTGCATTATTTATCTTACATTCCTTCAGCCTTTTCTTTTTTCTTAAGTCTTGCAAGATACTGAAAACGTCTCCCAAGTTCTTCTGTCTGCTGGTTCACCTTATTGTTGTTCTGTCACCCAGTCGTGTCCGACTCTTTTCGACCCCATGGACTGCAGCACACCAAACCTCCCTGTCCCTCAACACCTCCCAGAGTTTTTGCATTATTTATCTTACATTCTTCAGCCTTTTCTTTTTTCTTAAGTCTTGCAAGATACTGAAAACGTCTCCCAAGTTCTTCTGTCTGCTGGTTCACCTTATTGTTGTTCTGTCACCCAGTCGTGTCCGACTCTTTTCGACCCCATGGACTGCAGCACACCAAACCTCCCTGTTCCTCAACACCTCCCAGAGTTTGCCCAAGTTTCACATTCATTGTATCGGTCACTTTATAAGCAAGAAAATTACCCTGGGAAGCTGGACTTGGGGACACTTTGGACTGACTCCCTACATTAGAAGAGTGGAGCATTTTCTGATCTGAAATTTTCTTTTATTTATCTGTTGTTAAGGATACATGGTGTATGTTGATCAAACATTCAAAACTTAATGTTTTAGTTGGAATAAATTTCATATTTGCAGAAAAGTTACAAGAAGATTTAAAAGAATACCTGTATACCCTGCATCCAGCTTCTTCTAGTGTTAATCTTTGTCTCTTTTGTGTTAAACCCTTTAAAAATGAATAAAAGTGCCTTTAAAAAAAAAGACTCACCCCAGATTTTCTAGAATAATTGAACTCCAGTTTATCTTTAGTGACCATTTAGTTCTTACTGTGCTGTTATTTCCAGGAGCCAGTTGTGGGCAAATATACTTCCTCTGGCCTAGGATACTTTTATGGCACCTTCAGTTTTAAATTCCTAAACCTTCTCATCCAGACATGGAATGATTTGGAGAAGCTGTTAGTGAATATAAGAAAGGAATGATCGGAAAGAGAGCAAATAAGTTTAGATTGTTAACATATAAGGTGCTGAGCAAATGGCGACTAGCAGTTGCTTTTGTAATGTCATTGTGTATTGAAATCATACTTCAATATGGTATTGTCACCAAAAACATTTCAGTTCAGTTTAGTTCAGTCACTCGGTCATGTCCGACTCTTTGCAACCCCACGGACTGCAGCACGCCAGCCTTCCTTGTCCGTCGCCAACTCCTGTGCTTTTTAACACAGGCAAGTTGCACTGTGGTGCATTATTTATCTTACATTCCTTCAGCCTTTTCTTTTTTCTTAAGTCTTGCAAGATACTGAAAACGTCTCCCAAGTTCTTCTGTCTGCTGGTTCACCTTATTGTTGTTCTGTCACCCAGTCGTGTCCGACTCTTTTCGACCCCATGGACTGCAGCACACCAAACCTCCCTGTCCCTCAACACCTCCCAGAGTTTGCCCAAGTTTCACATTCATTGTATCGGTCACTTTATAAGCAAGAAAATTACCCTGGGAAGCTGGACTTGGGGACACTTTGGACTGACTCCCTACATTAGAAGAGTGGAGCATTTTCTGATCTGAAATTTTCTTTTATTTATCTGTTGTTAAGGATACATGGTGTATGTTGATCAAACATTCAAAACTTAACATTTTAGTTGGAATAAATTTCATATTTGCAGAAAAGTTACAAGAAGATTTAAAAGAATACCTGTATACCCTGCATCCAGCTTCTTCTAGTGTTAATCTTTGTCTCTTTTGTGTTAAACCCTTTAAAAATGAATAAAAGTGCCTTTAAAAAAAAAGACTCACCCCAGATTTTCTAGAATAATTGAACTCCAGTTTATCTTTAGTGACCATTTAGTTCTTACTGTGCTGTTATTTCCAGGAGCCAGTTGTGGGCAAATATACTTCCTCTGGCCTAGGATACTTTTATGGCACCTTCAGTTTTAAATTCCTAAACCTTCTCATCCAGACATGGAATGATTTGGAGAAGCTGTTAGTGAATATAAGAAAGGAATGATCGGAAAGAGAGCAAATAAGTTTAGATTGTTAACATATAAGGTGCTGAGCAAATGGCGACTAGCAGTTGCTTTTGTAATGTCACTGTGTATTGAAATCATACTTCAATATGGTATTGTCACCAAAAACATTTCAGTTCAGTTTAGTTCAGTCACTCGGTCATGTCCGACTCTTTGCAACCCCACGGACTGCAGCACGCCAGCCTTCCTTGTCCGTCGCCAACTCCTGGAGTTTGCTCAGATTCATGTCCATTGAGTTGATGATGCCATCCAACCATCTCATCCTCTGTCATCCCCCTCTCCTGCCTTGAATCTTTCCCAGCATCAGAGTCTTTTCTAATGAGTCAGTCCTTCACATCACGTAGCCAAAGTATTGGAGCTTCAGCTTCAATATCAGTTCTTCCAATGAATATTCAGGATTGATTTCCTTTAGAATTGACTGGTTTTCTGTCCTTGCAGTCCAAGGGACTCTCAAGAGCCTTCTCCACCACAGTTCAAAAGCATCAATTCTTTGGCACTCATGAACGAAAAACATTTCATTCATCCAAAAAAGGAAGTGGTAGCACATATGTGTGTGGGTGCTCTCTCACTTCAGTCGTGTCTGACTCTTTGCAACCCCAGGGACTATAGCCCCCGAGGCTCCTCTGCCATGGGATTCTCCAGGCAAGAATACTGGCGTGGGCTGCCATTTCCTACTCCAGGGGATCTTCCCAACCCAGGGATCCAACCCGAGTCTCTTGTGTCTCCCACATTGCAGGTGGCTTCTTTACCACTGAGCCGCCAGGGAAACCCCAGCACATGCGCTAGGCAGCCTTAATACTGTCATTAGAAACAGAAGCCCCCTTTTGTGTTCAAGGACCAGAAAGGAATTCTGTAACACGTTTCTGTGTAACGTTACATTCGTTGTGGTCTTATGGTTTTCTGCATGTTATAACCATGTGTATAACCACCAGAGTATGTACTTGAGTATAAATTTATTTCAGGTGTCCGAGATAGAGAAGCCAAAGTCAAAGAGCTGGCCGTGTCTGCAAACCAGAGCGCCACCAGCACACTGAAGAATGTCATGGGGCTGAGCCAGAAGCTGGTGAACACGTCCGCTGACCTGTCCAGGGTTAACGCCACGTTGCAGGAAACAGACGAACTCCTGCGAGACTCCTCAATGACCAGTAGGTCATGGTCTTCCGTCCCATTAGGAAAGTTTGCATCATGCCATGTGAGCTGGCCCAGGGCACATGGGTGTTCGCAGACAGCAATCCTAAATAATAAAAATGTGGCAACATCTGGATTTGCATTTATAAAGGAAAAGAAGGGCCTCGGGTACTGCCTTGGGCTGGTGCATTTTTTATATATTTACCAAAATAGCAGGCATTTGAGGTTTTGGATATTCTAGTATATCCAGCACATATTCTAGTAATGACCAGCTAATTTCTCTTGTTTCCTCCCTGCCTCCCCCCGGCCCGCCCCTGCCAACTTTTGTCCCCTCATATATTAGCTTTACTAGCTGGAAGAAAAGTCAAAGATGTGGAAACACAAGCCAACCTCTTGTTGGATCGGCTGAAGCCTCTGAAGATGTTAGAAGAGAACCTGAGCAGAAACCTGTCAGAAATCAAACTGCTGATCAGCCAGGCCCGGAAACAAGCCGCGTCTGTGAGTGTGGGGTCCACGGGTCTCGGGAGCCCAGCACCACCCACCAGCTGAAGCTCCTGGAACCACACATCCCAGAGGTCTCCAGTGCAGAGGGCTTCGGTCACACTTTGTACTGACAAGTTCTCAAAAATGCCCGACTTCTCAAGGCCTTGTCTCCAGGTGTATTTAAAGCCTTGTCTTACATATTTTACTTTGTTGTTGTTCAGTCACTAAGTCGTGTCCAACATTTTGTGACCCCCATGGACTGCAGCATGCCAGGCTTCCCTGTCCTTCACCATCTCCCTGAGTCTGCTCAAACTCATGTCCATTGAGTCAGTGATGCCATCCAACCATCTCATCCTCTGTGCCCCCTTGTCCTCCTGCCCTCAGTCTTTCCCAGCATCAGGGTCTTTTCCAGTGAGTCAGCTCTTGGCATCAGGTGGCCAAAGGAAGGGAGCTTCGGCTTCAGCAGCCAATGAAGCTTCAGTCCTTCCAATGAATATTCAGAATTGATATTTACATTAAGTATATTTAATGAGTCCCATTTTCCTTGATTCCTGCTTTTGTTCTGTGTGTTTCAGAATGTTGTTAGCAAAAAGATCTCCGTGTCCTTGTGGAGATTTATAATCATGGCCTAGATTTCTAGGCCCCCACTGATTCGCTGGATAGTACAAACACAAGTGGTCTAAGTGTTAGCATTGCTGGAAGTCTCACTGGTTGCGGTGTTCTTTCCATCATTTTCCCAACTCGGTGTTATCATAATCCAAGTATTCTCCAGAATGCTTGTACAGTGTGGACCGCATCTCTAGAATTCTGACAAAACAGCTAACATCCCATGAATGTTGCTCAAATCCAGGTCTCTACCTGCATAAAACACAGCTTGAGAGAATGTTTCCTGGCCTCCCTTTGCCATGGCCTTGGCCGTGTGCTAAAGGAGAGGCGTTTCAGGGAAATGAGATTGAGGGAGCATCTTTATCATGCTCCTGGGGACCTATAGACAATAAAGGTGACCTCTGGTCTAATGTTTACCTTCCTGAAGCTTCTAGCCAAGAAAAAGGAGCTCTGGATTCTTTGATCCCTTAGTGATTTCACTTTGGGAAAAGAGCTGGAGGTTTATAAGAGCTCTGGTTTCCATCTGCCTTAGTTCCAGTTGCCAAATAAAAAACCTGACGGATGGTTCCAAGTGCTCTGGTTAATATAAACTTATAGTCTTGAGGGTTAATATAAAGATTATGTGCAAGTAATTATTTACCAGAGTGATATGTGAGCGAAATAACTGGTCTATAAATATTTGCTGAGTGATAGATCAACCCTCCAGTTACTACATATTATGCCTGCTCAGTTGCATCCAACTTTCTTGCAACCCTGCAGACTGTAGCCTACCAGGCTCCTCTGTCCATGGGATTTCCCAGGTAAATGATTGTCAGATAGCCTTTCTGTGTCAGGTGTAAGATTCCAAAGTGATTTAGAAAAACTCTTTAAGGAATCAAGTCTCACAAAATAGAGTTCCTTGTGTAAAATTCTTTTTTAAAACCTCACAACTGGCTTTTCCATAGTAAAATATTTTACCAAATGGAATAAGTTTCAGCCCCATCTGATTTTCACCTTTTGAGCCACATAGCACTGTTATCCAGAGAGGAATCCTGCCTAGCAGCGAGGAGTTGGAACAGCACAGCACTTCTGAACCACAGGCACGCTGCCAGCGTGTATCCTGGATGACTCTAAGGCACTTGGGGACGAATCTCTTCTCCTTCTCCAGATCAAAGTTGCTGTGTCTGCAGACCGAGACTGCATCCGAGCCTACCAGCCCCAGATTTCCTCTACCAACTACAACAGCCTAACGCTCAACGTGAAGACAGGTGAACCCGACAACCTTCTCTTCTACCTGGGCGGCAGCACTAGCGTGAGTATGACCCGCGGAAGCTGCGCTGAGTCTCTTAGGCCAGAGGATATTTTCTCAATTGGTGCATTTTTGGCTAAAAAAAAAAAAAAATAAGGCCTTCATGAAATCACTATTGTTTCTAAGATAACTAATCTTTTGCTAAGCGGGTAATGTTAGATTGAAAACAAACTGTGAAACTGCATGCCTGTAAAGAGGAGAGCGACATTGATGAGCGGTACCTCCCTCTGCCCCTTTAACTGTGAGCTGTGGGGACAGAGCTTTTTGTAATGTCTCCTGTGACCTCTGAAGCCACGGAGCTTCACTTCGAGTCTGTGAAGTCAACCTTGACAGTTGTCACCAGGAGTGGAGACGTGCATCCCGAGGGACACGTCAGAATTGTCAAGCTTCTCCCAGACTCTTCCACCCACTGAGATTCTCGCGGTTCCCAGAGGGCAAGTCCCCTGGGGAAGACTGTTGCTTCTTTAGGCTGTGTCGGTGGGATGGGTCAGACCCTTGGGCAGAAGATACTGGCAAGCACAAATGCCATCTGAAATGTATCCTTAAGACACAAGGTGCAAAGCACAGGTCAGTCCGTGCTGTGGGGTTTCACGATTCGCGTTCATACGTCGCCTTTTCAGGCTGGGCAGACAGGCAAGTGCAGCGCCTTCCTTATGACCCCTGTAGAGGCTGCTGACCCCCAGCGAGTTTTCTTAGAGAACTATATGGGAGGCTCCATGGAGGGCCATGCGGGGGAAATGTGGTGGGCACTGACGGCCAGCGGTGGCCACTGTCTCCAGTACAGTCCTTCTGGTCATGCTCCAGCTCCAGGGGAGGGGAGCATTTAAAGACAATAGAAGGTCTTTTTTGGTGTTCATTTTTTTACTTTTTAAGAATAGAGAAAATGCTGTAAGAACTCCTCCTTAAAGTGTGTCAGTGGTCATGCCCACAGTCCGGCCTGTGGACTAACCCCAGCTCATGCCCTGCACCCCAGGCTGATTTCCTGGCAGTGGAGATGCGGCGAGGAAAAGTGGCCTTCCTCTGGGATTTGGGCTCTGGATCAACACGCTTGGAATTTCCAGACTTCCCAATTGATGACAACAAGTGGCATAGCATCTATGTGACCAGGTAGCAGACAAAGTTCTGTCTGAGCATCTCTCATTTCTCTGCTGCATCTTTTAAGTAGCTACGTGTTTACCCTCATGCTGGGAAAGATTGAAGGCAGGAGGAGAAGGGGGCAACAGAGGATGAGACGGTTGGATGGCATCACTGACACAATGGACATGAGTTTAAGCAAACTCTGGGAGATGGTGAAGGACAGGGCAGCCTGGCGTCTGCAGTCCATGGAGTCACAAAAAGTCAGACACGACTTAGTGACTGAACAACATGTTTGTAATATCATGTAACAGTCCTTGAAATTTCTGGGGAGTGGGATTATAGTGAAAGAATACTTGGTTGAGATTTACGGTAGGAATTTTTTTCATTATTACAAGAGAAATAAACTTTGTTGCCAAAATCAACCATCAAATGAAGAAAAACGTTAGAAGTTTGTATTACCTACAGAATGTCAGGTCTAAGTCTGGGCAGCCAGCCCAGAAGAGGGCAGTAACGTGCAGCAAAGTGGAGATGCCACGTGGCTGGCAGCGGGACAAGCAGAGGGCAGGACGGGAGGCAACCAGTGGCAGGGGTGTTTTCTTAGAATTCAGGCAGGATGTGAATTTCTTCCTTTTACAGCCCCTCTCCAGGGACTTTCCTGCAGGGACTTCCCTGGCGGTCCAGTGGTTAGGACTCTGTACTTCCAACTCTAGGGGCAAGGGTTTGATCCTTGGCCATGGAACCAAGATCCTGCCTGGCATGTGGTTCTGCCAAAAAATAATAAAAGTTATAAAAAATAAAGCCCCTCCCCAGAGGCAACTACTGTTAAGCAGTTTTATGTGTATCTTTCTCTTCACTTTTCTATAATATCACATTTTGTTGTGCTGGTATTGTTGGGAAATTTGTGATTTTTACTTTGTTGTTTGAGAAAACAGGGATATAATAAAGGCAGAGGGCTGTTGAAACATATTTAGTCCATTATCTTAACTATTGTAACCAAGAAGATAACAGGATGGAATTGATGCTTTAGAAGGAAAGCTCCACAAGATTCTAGAGTGCACTCTGGGGCTGGGCTGGGCAAACCTAGAAGCAGAGAGGCCAGTGGAGACGTGGGCAGAAGCCGGTGGAGGCTGTGTGTAGAACAGACATGTGTGTGTGTGTGTGTGTGTGTGTGTGTGTGTGTGTGTGTGTATGCATGCACATGTGTGCACACGTGTGGACCAATTTGTCGTTCTGAAAGTGCTCTTTTTGCAATTGTCTGTGACCCCCAGGTTTGGGAACATTGGTTCGTTGAGCGTAAAGGAAATGAGTGCAGCTCAAAAGCCTCCACCAAGAACAAGTAAATCCCCTGGAACAGCCAAAGTTCTGGATGTAAACAACTCAACCATGATGTTTGTTGGAGGGCTTGGCGGGCAGATCAAGGTAACATTCTGAAGACTCATCTGAACAGGCTGATTTTACCAATAGATGACATGAATATGCTTACAGTTTTGAAAATATTCTAGGCAGAGAACGATTTTCCTGCTTCTATTATTTTGTTTAATGACAGTTCAGCTGCAGAGTTGGGTTGCTTTTGTAAAGGATCATGCTTCATAAATGGTATAAAGGGAAAAGAGCCAATGGTTCATTTTACTATTTTTTTCCCCCTCAATAATGAAAGAAGAAATTCAGTATTCCATATTAATTTTTGTGAACTCCCTTATCTCTATTCTGACTCTGGAGGTGTATTAGTCATTTAGCCATGTCCAGCTCTTTGTGACCCCAGGGACTGTATAGCCTGCTGGGCTTCCCTGTCCATGGAATTCCCCAGGCAAGACTACCAGAGTGGGGTGCCATGCCCTTCTCCAGGGGATCATCCCAACCCAGGGATTAAACCTGGGTCTCCTGCACTGCAGGCAGATTCTTTATCATCTGAGCCACCAGGGAAACCCCGACTCTAAAGGTAGACTAACCCTAACCCTCACCCTAGTGTTTAGCAAAACAGTTCATGGTATATTTTATTACATCATTTATCTTCCCACCCAATAAAGCTGGGGCTACCTGGACCTGGTTCAGTGCTCTGAAGTGAGAGTGAGCGTCTCTGTTTCCGGCAGGTGTCGTCACTGACTGCATCCTCTGGGTCTTTTCTCATCTGGTAAAGGGCTTTCTCTCCAGCGACCCTAGTAATTGATGTGACCTCTGAGTTCTTGTCCTGCTGTCTGTCACTCATTCTAGGATCCCAGTTCATGACTGGAAGGAAGTCCAGTGATTACTAACTGGCCATTGTCCTGGATGTTGTTCTCTCAAAATTTGGGTCTGTGAAATTTGAGCTCCCAAGGAAGAGCTTTGGACACTTAAAGAATGTATTGCCTTTCACTCATTGTTTGTGTGTTTGTTTACACTAGAAGTCTCCTGCGGTGAAGGTTACTCATTTTAAAGGCTGCATGGGAGAAGCCTTCCTGAACGGACAGTCGGTCGGCCTGTGGAACTATATCGAGAGGGAGGGGGAGTGCCACGGCTGCTTCGGAAGGTAACTCTCCCCACAGGTGATGCCTCAGATGCTGATGTGTACAGTGACCTGGTCCAGGGAAGAGGTTTGAGTTGTAGCATTTCTCAAATGCATTTGACCCTGCGTGCATGCTTAGTCGCTCAGTCATGTCCTTTGAGACCCCATGGACTGTAGCCCACCAGGCTCCTCTGTCCATGGGATTCTCTAGGCAAGAATACTAGGGATTGCCATTTCCTCCTCCAGGGGATCTTCCCAACTTGGGCATCAAACTTGAGTCTCCTGTGTCTCCTGCATTGGCAGGCAGATTCTTTACCACTGAGCCACCTTGAACTCTTGCTAAAAATGAGTTTTCTTAATGTTCCATGGAACACACTTTGTAAATGCTGATACAGACACAAACTGGTGCTTTATGTCTGCGTTTGTCACTGGATTAAACTGTCTTCATTTTAGATAAGTGTCCCTACCTAGACAAAAACTTTCGCTCAGTGAGTTAATAAACTACTTCTAGTAACTGAATCCATTTGAGCAGGCCTGTAATTAGAATTCATTGTGCTTTTCACCTTTGTGTGTAATTTTCCATTATTAAATAATTAATGTGGTCCAGTGATGCCCTTTAGATTTAAAAAAAGTTTTTTTCTCAATGTGATCATGTACCTTTAACTTGGGCTTATATTACCAAGGAGGCTAACTATTTTGTTTTGTTTTTTAATTCCTCTTTGGATATATTTGTACTCCTTTAGTGTGGTGTAGCATACATTTATAATTATGAAAAATCTCTTAGATCCTTAAAGGATAATATAAAATCATTGATTTTAACAGTTCACATCTAAATATGGGGAGTGGGAATCTTTAATCGGCAGGCCTTTATTCCTGTGTAAGTTCTGAGTGGCTGGTGGGGTAATGCATTGGCTGCTTAGCTGACCTTTGATAGGGTAGTCTTTTCTTCTTTACGTATATTAAATCATGTATCACCCTTCCAGAGAGATTCTCTCATGATCCCTGTTTTATAGATAGAGGGAATGAGACACAGAGGGGTTAGGTGACTTTTCTGAGGTCACACAGCTAGTAAGTTGGGGAGCTGAAATTTGAACCGCAGCAATCTGCTTCTAGAATCTGTGTCCTTCACTACGAGTCCAGTCGTCTGAAGGTAAAGCAATGGGACTTGCTTCTAGGAGGTGATTGAGAATTAGACCATAGTTGATTTATGCACAGTGCATTTCTTGTACTTCTTTATGGGAGATCTCAAGACAGAAATTTTCAGAAAGAATAGGACTGTAGAAAGATATCAGTTTGAAGCCTGTGTCTTTGCAGAGTACCGCTACGTTTTACTTTGTTAATGGAAACCCTGTCATTATTGCATCTTCCGTCTCTGCTTGGAGTTGTGACACAAAGTTTGGTTATTACACCTTTACCGGGAAAAAGTGCAAATTCGTACCCTCCGCCCAGACAGTCTAATCTAAATTTCACTCTCAAGCCCTATGACATTCCAGAAAAGTACCTTTTGAACATAATAATGACATATTCCAAGTCCTTTATATTTGAAGAGTAAATCAAGTCAGCTTTTTGAAGCATGGGGAAAACTGGAAAACATTTATCTAAGATATGCTGGGGTCCACAGTGTGTGACTGTGAGTTGTAAGCTCATCTTGCAGATTTTTGAGACTCTGTTTGGTCAATGATATTTTTGTAAGCTGATCCTTCTGGCACATTGGTAGGGATTTGCTTCCCATTATTAGTCCAGTTTAGTTGATGCATTTAGTTAAAACCAGCACAGGTAATAAATGTTAATATAAAATTTATTCCCAAAGTGCTGAAATTAAGACAGGACATTAAAGGAAATGAGATATTTAAGGACATCAAAGTCACATTAAAGGAAGTTAGAGTAAATGAAAATCTAGTCACTAAGTAGAACTATTTATAGCAGCAATCCATCCTTTGAAGGAATTTCTTTTTACTACAGTGAATGCTCCCTAACTCTCTTTTCTTTATAAAGCTACTGGGCGCTTGTCTCGCATAATCTCATGGGGGGCATCTTTTAAGTTATTATGACTTATGACTTGCTATCAAATTATGGAAATAAATGCTCTATGACAGTTTGTGAGGAGGAACTCATGAATGTCGTGTGTCCTTGTGAACTACCTTCCTAAGAACAGGTTCTATTTCACCCTCTCTCTATGCAGCCCCCAGGATGAAGATGCCTCTTTCCATTTTGCTGGGAGTGGATATTCTGTCGTGGAGAAGACTCTCCGGGCCACTGTGACTCAGATAATTATGCTTTTTAGTACCTATTCACCTAACGGGCTGCTTCTGTACCTGGCTTCAAATGGCACCGTAAGAGTCTCTAAGGGTACTATGCCCTGCTGTGTATATACAGGTGGATTGCTATGAGGATAGTTATTAAATGATTGTTTTATGAGCACATACAAGGATAATATAGACACGCATGCCATACCAGTTTCCCATTTAAAATTATTTATCAGTACAAACTCACTGACAAACATTTGGAAAAGCATGTCAAATAGAAAATAGCTTCCCATCATTATGTGCATTTAGCCACGTCCAGCTCTTTGCGACCCTACGGACTGTTGCCCACCAGGCTGTTGTGTCTATGGGATTCTCCAGGCAAGAGTACTGGAGTGGGTTGCCGTGCCCTCGTCCAGGGGAATCTTCCCAACCCGTGGATCCAACCTGAGTCTCCTGTACTGCAGGTGGACTCTACCCACTCAGCCACCTGGGAAGCCCTCCCTTCATTATAAATGTCACTTAAATATTTATTATTAGAATTTGAACCTAATAAGAGGTCTTGTTTTATTCACTGTGACTTCCTAACCTAAGTTGAATTCCATCAGAGGAGTTCATGTTCTTATTTTTATCTTGAGTGCTGGTGATCTTTCTGGTTTGTGGTTGTATTTTTAGGACTGGCTCATTTGTCAATCTAAGTGAGCAAGATGCAGAGAGTCGGCTTGTCTTACTGTGTTGTGGACTTTGACGTTCGTGAGTTATCTCACATATGTCAGTATATTAATCTAGAAAGCCTTGTGGACGCTTTTAACATCCAACTATTGGGCCAGATCCTGTTCTCTCAGTTTGACTGTAGGAGGTTTCCACCCTCTCTGACTTGGAGAGGAAAGAAATCTTGTGATAATAATGTAACCTTGGGTAAGTGTTTTCTCTTGTTTTTTTACAGAAAGACTTTTTATCCATTGACCTGGTCGACGGCAGAGTCAGGGTGACAGTTGACCTGGGTTCTGGGCCCCTTGCTCTGATTACCGACCGACGCTATAATAATGGAACGTGGTACAAAATTGCCTTCCAGCGAAATAAAAAGCAAGGTAAGTATGAGGACAGACAGACAAAATGCCCTGGTAGGAATGGAAATCTTTCCAAAGTTAGCAGTCTGTTTTTTCTTTAGCTTTCTGAGTTCTTGAATGACATTCTATTCAAAAGCCCTTGTTTTCTTTGGAATTCTGAGCACCAGGATTCACAGCTTGGTGAAGGAATATTCTATTTGTCTGTGGTTTCCAAATGCATTGGGCTTCCCTGGTAGCTCAGTTGGTAAAGAATTCCCCTGCAATGCAGGAGACCCTGATTTGATTCCTGGGTCGGGAAGATGCACTGGAGAAGGGATACGCTACTCACTCCGATATTCTTGGGCTTCCCTGGTGGCTCAGCTGAAAAAGAATCCCCCTGCAATTTGGGAGACCTGGATTTGATCCCTAGGTTTGGAAGATCGCCTGGAGATGGCAGAGGCTATCTTACTGTAGCCCACCAGGCTCCTCTGTCCATGGGATTCTCTAGGCAAGAATACTAGGGATTGCCATTTCCTCCTCCAGGGGATCTTCCCAACTTGGGCATCAAACTTGAGTCTCCTGTGTCTCCTGCATTGGCAGGCAGATTCTTTACCACTGAGCCACCTTGAACTCTTGCTAAAAATGAGTTTTCTTAATGTTCCATGGAACACACTTTGTAAATGCTGATACAGACACAAACTGGTGCTTTATGTCTGCGTTTGTCACTGGATTAAACTGTCTTCATTTTAGATAAGTGTCCCTACCTAGACAAAAACTTTCGCTCAGTGAGTTAATAAACTACTTCTAGTAACTGAATCCATTTGAGCAGGCCTGTAATTAGAATTCATTGTGCTTTTCACCTTTGTGTGTAATTTTCCATTATTAAATAATTAATGTGGTCCAGTGATGCCCTTTAGATTTAAAAAAAGTTTTTTTCTCAATGTGATCATGTACCTTTAACTTGGGCTTATATTACCAAGGAGGCTAACTATTTTGTTTTGTTTTTTAATTCCTCTTTGGATATATTTGTACTCCTTTAGTGTGGTGTCAGCATACATTTATAATTATGAAAAATCTCTTAGATCCTTAAAGGATAATATAAAATCATTGATTTTAACAGTTCACATCTAAATATGGGGAGTGGGAATCTTTAATCGGCAGGCCTTTATTCCTGTGTAAGTTCTGAGTGGCTGGTGGGGTAATGCATTGGCTGCTTAGCTGACCTTTGATAGGGCAGTCTTTTCTTCTTTACATATATTAAATCATGTATCACCCTTCCAGAGAGATTCTCTCATGATCCCTGTTTTATAGATAGAGGGAATGAGACACAGAGGGGTTAGGTGACTTTTCTGAGGTCACACAGCTAGTAAGTTGGGGAGCTGAAATTTGAACCGCAGCAATCTGCTTCTAGAATCTGTGTCCTTCACTACGAGTCCAGTCGTCTGAAGGTAAAGCAATGGGACTTGCTTCTAGGAGGTGATTGAGAATTAGACCATAGTTGATTTATGCACAGTGCATTTCTTGTACTTCTTTATGGGAGATCTCAAGACAGAAATTTTCAGAAAGAATAGGACTGTAGAAAGATATCAGTTTGAAGCCTGTGTCTTTGCAGAGTACCGCTACGTTTTACTTTGTTAATGGAAACCCTGTCATTATTGCATCTTCCGTCTCTGCTTGGAGTTGTGACACAAAGTTTGGTTATTACACCTTTACCGGGAAAAAGTGCAAATTCGTACCCTCCGCCCAGACAGTCTAATCTAAATTTCACTCTCAAGCCCTATGACATTCCAGAAAAGTACCTTTTGAACATAATAATGACATATTCCAAGTCCTTTATATTTGAAGAGTAAATCAAGTCAGCTTTTTGAAGCATGGGGAAAACTGGAAAACATTTATCTAAGATATGCTGGGGTCCACAGTGTGTGACTGTGAGTTGTAAGCTCATCTTGCAGATTTTTGAGACTCTGTTTGGTCAGTGATATTTTTGTAAGCTGATCCTTCTGGCACATTGGTAGGGATTTGCTTCCCATTATTAGTCCAGTTTAGTTGATGCATTTAGTTAAAACCAGCACCAGGTAATAAATGTTAATATAAAATTTATTCCCAAAGTGCTGAAATTAAGACAGGACATTAAAGGAAATGAGATATTTAAGGACATCAAAGTCACATTAAAGGAAGTTAGAGTAAATGAAAATCTAGTCACTAAGTAGAACTATTTATAGCAGCAATCCATCCTTTGAAGGAATTTCTTTTTACTACAGTGAATGCTCCCTAACTCTCTTTTCTTTATAAAGCTACTGGGCGCTTGTCTCGCATAATCTCATGGGGGGCATCTTTTAAGTTATTATGACTTATGACTTGCTATCAAATTATGGAAATAAATGCTCTATGACAGTTTGTGAGGAGGAACTCATGAATGTCGTGTGTCCTTGTGAACTACCTTCCTAAGAACAGGTTCTATTTCACCCTCTCTCTATGCAGCCCCCAGGATGAAGATGCCTCTTTCCATTTTGCTGGGAGTGGATATTCTGTCGTGGAGAAGACTCTCCGGGCCACTGTGACTCAGATAATTATGCTTTTTAGTACCTATTCACCTAACGGGCTGCTTCTGTACCTGGCTTCAAATGGCACCGTAAGAGTCTCTAAGGGTACTATGCCCTGCTGTGTATATACAGGTGGATTGCTATGAGGATAGTTATTAAATGATTGTTTTATGAGCACATACAAGGATAATATAGACACGCATGCCATACCAGTTTCCCATTTAAAATTATTTATCAGTACAAACTCACTGACAAACATTTGGAAAAGCATGTCAAATAGAAAATAGCTTCCCATCATTATGTGCATTTAGCCACGTCCAGCTCTTTGCGACCCTACGGACTGTTGCCCACCAGGCTGTTGTGTCTATGGGATTCTCCAGGCAAGAGTACTGGAGTGGGTTGCCGTGCCCTCGTCCAGGGGAATCTTCCCAACCCGTGGATCCAACCTGAGTCTCCTGTACTGCAGGTGGACTCTACCCACTCAGCCACCTGGGAAGCCCTCCCTTCATTATAAATGTCACTTAAATATTTATTATTAGAATTTGAGCCTAAATAAGAGGTCTTGTTTTATTCACTGTGACTTCCTAACCTAAGTTGAATTCCATCAGAGGAGTTCATGTTCTTATTTTTATCTTGAGTGCTGGTGATCTTTCTGGTTTGTGGTTGTATTTTTAGGACTGGCTCATTTGTCAATCTAAGTGAGCAAGATGCAGAGAGTCCGCTTGTCTTACTGTGTTGTGGACTTTGACGTTCGTGAGTTATCTCACATATGTCAGTATATTAATCTAGAAAGCCTTGTGGATGCTTTTAACATCCAACTATTGGGCCAGATCCTGTTCTCTCAGTTTGACTGTAGGAGGTTTCCACCCTCTCTGACTTGGAGAGGAAAGAAATCTTGTGATAATAATGTAACCTTGGGTAAGTGTTTTCTCTTGTTTTTTTACAGAAAGACTTTTTATCCATTGACCTGGTCGACGGCAGAGTCAGGGTGACAGTTGACCTGGGTTCTGGGCCCCTTGCTCTGATTACCGACCGACGCTATAATAATGGAACGTGGTACAAAATTGCCTTCCAGCGAAATAAAAAGCAAGGTAAGTATGAGGACAGACAGACAAAATGCCCTGGTAGGAATGGAAATCTTTCCAAAGTTAGCAGTCTGTTTTTTCTTTAGCTTTCTGAGTTCTTGAATGACATTCTATTCAAAAGCCCTTGTTTTCTTTGGAATTCTGAGCACCAGGATTCACAGCTTGGTGAAGGAATATTCTATTTGTCTGTGGTTTCCAAATGCATTGGGCTTCCCTGGTAGCTCAGTTGGTAAAGAATTCCCCTGCAATGCAGGAGACCCTGATTTGATTCCTGGGTCGGGAAGATGCACTGGAGAAGGGATACGCTACTCACTCCGATATTCTTGGGCTTCCCTGGTGGCTCAGCTGAAAAAGAATCCCCCTGCAATTTGGGAGACCTGGATTTGATCCCTAGGTTTGGAAGATCGCCTGGAGATGGCAGAGGCTATCTACTCCAGTATTCTGGCCTGGAGAATCCCATGGACTGTATAGTCCACGGGGTTGCAAAGAGTCGGACATGAATGAGCAACTTTCACTTTTGCAAATGCATTATTTAACATTAAAGGTTAAATTAGAATCAAGGGTCAAATTGATTCCGTTTTCTTTCACACATTCTGGCGCCATTTAGCATGCACATTCTGGATTTATTGACTTTTGTAAAGAGGGTTTTCATTTGCCCTTTAACAGTCAAGAACATTCCTTGATCAAATTTGCAGGATGGAAAAGAATATGTCTTTGTTAATGAACTTTGTGAGACGTCTGTGTTTTGTTTTACTGTAGAAAATGATTTTCTTATCCCCTTGATCTCTTCTAGGGCTCCTAGCAGTTATTGATGCTTATAACACTACCTACAAAGAAACCAAGCAAGGGGAGACTCCAGGGGCATCTTCTGACCTCAATCGTCTGGATAAGGATCCAATTTATGTGGGTGGATTACCAAGGTCGAGGGTGGTGAGGTATGATACCACACTGCAGAATTGTCGTGTCCCTAGTTCCTCTTTTAGTTTCCATAACAAAAATCCCACAAACCGGGCAGCTTAAACAACAGAAGTGATTAACAAATGTATAAGAAATGTCTCTTACAGTACCTGGAGCCTGCGATTCTGAAATCAGGTGTCCACAGAGCTGCTTCCTTCTGAGGATCATGAGAAAGAAATCTGTTCCATGCTGTCTCTGGGCTTCTGGTAGCTTCAGGCATTCCTCAGCTTGTAGGTGGCATTCTTCATCTGTGTGGACACATATTCTTCCCTCCTTGTCTCTCTGTGACCAAATTTCCCCTTTTTATAAGGGCACCACTCATACTAGATCAGAACCTATCCTAATGACCTCATCCTAACTTGCTTACAACCACAAAGACCTATTTCCAAGTATGGTTACATTCAGTACCTTATGAATACTACGTCAGAGTAGAACGTTAGAAAGTCAGAATCTTTCTCGAGAAGAGATAGAGAACATAACTGAGCCCATAGCACTCTCTTTGACTAGTATGCCATGTTTGTTGTTGTCGTTAATCTCCAAGTTGTGTCCAACTCTTTGCAGCCCCATGGACTGCAGCATGTCCGGCCTCTCTGTCCTTCACTATCTCCTGGATTTTGCTCAGATTCGTGTCCATTGAATCAGCAATGCTATTTAACCATCTCACCTTCTGCCACCCTCTTCTCCTGTTGCCCTCAATCTTTCCCAGCATCAGGGTCTTTTCCAGAGAGTCAGCTCTTCACATCAGGTGGCCCACATATTGGAGCTTCAGCATCAGTCCTTCCGGTGAATATTCAGGATTTATTTCCAAGTATGCCATATACTTGAGAAGTAAAGAAAGGCTTTTGTAGTAAAATTTATGATGTTCTACTTACTGCCTATACAACATCTAAAAATGGTAACTGTGCAGTATTTGGAGACCTTGCTTTCCATCACGCCTCATTCTCCTGTCCAGACTTTCTACTAGAAAAATCTCTTTGGAGACCAAAAAAAAAAAAAAAAAAAGATCGTGCTTTCTGCAGACTTATCTGGATTCCCCTTTTGTGTGATTAGAGTGAATAATGTATGTGAAAGCTGAAAGACCAGCATCAGCAAGTTGGATTAGAGATAGCAGAGAAGAGGTGCACTGATTCTTATTCTTGTTTAGCTTTGCGACTTTAATAATTCACATAAAGTCCTGTAGTTTGCTGTTCTGTTTTGTAATTTTGAATTGGGGACAAATTAAGTGAGATGTTTCTTTCACATCATTAAAAAAAAAAGAATGCATACGCAGCTGGCAGTCAAGGCAGCTGAGCTCCCAGAGACTGAACTGTAAACTATGTGCTGTAATTTCCTTATGACAATGCGCTGTCTTATAGCTGGTCCCTGTTTTGGTGAGTACATCCAAATGGTAATGACTGTAATAGTTTCCTTTAAAAATGTTAAGCAGGCTTTTGTCTAGGTAGCCACCTAGTTGGTTGTTGTTCAGTTGCTCAGTTTTGACTGACGCTTTATGACCCCATGAACTGCAGCCCTCCAGGCTTCCCTGTCCCTCATTGTCTCCTGGAGTTTGCTCAAACTCATGTCCATTGAGGCAGTGATGCCATCCAACCATCTCATCCTCTGTTGCCCGCTTCTCTTGCCCTCAATCTTTCCCAGCATCAGGGTCTTTTCCAGTGAGTCAGCTCTTGGCATCAGGTGGCCAAAGAAAGGGAGCTTTAGCTTCAGCATCAGTCCTTCCAATGAATATTCAGGGTTGATTTCCTTTAGGATTGACTGGTTTGATCTTCTTGCGGCCAGTGGACTCTCAAGAGTCTTCTCCAGCATCACAGTTTGAAAGCATCAATTCTTCAGTGCTCAGCCTTCTTTGTGGCTACCTGGGTAGTTCTGCTCACTAAATTTGATCCTTTTCTTTAGCTGTAAGGCGAGCACGTTTGACCTGAATTCTCACCATCTCACGGTCAGTAGCCTTTTTATAGGAAGACCTAGACATTTCTGAGAATGACACCTGGAAGGAGATCATCCTTGTTTTATTTCTTCTTTCAAACCTGGAGTTACAAGATCCAAACTTTGTTGCTGCTGCTCTCCTGTCCTTCCCTACAGGAAAGGTGTCTCCAGCAAAAGCTACGTGGGCTGCATCAAAAACCTGGAAATATCCAGATCGACCTTTGATTTACTCAGAAATTCCTATGGTGTGAGGAAAGGCTGTATACTGGAGGTGGGGAGCGTTTTATGAATATCGAGACAAGTGTAATGATATTAGGACGAGTAAATCAAATGCTTGTAGATTTACTAACATCATCAGGCAACAGGATCTAAACCAGGGGAATGAATAGAAAAGAGGGGGTGGGGTAAGCAGCAGCAGCCTCTGGGGGATGGTTGGGTTGGGGAGGTTCCACACATGGCGGACCTGATGGGCTTTCTTCTCTCCTCTCTGACCAGCCCGTCCGAAGCGTCAGCTTCTTGAGAGGTGGCTACGTTGAATTGCCACCCAAGTCTCTGTCGCCAGACACGGAGTTGTTGGCAACATTTGCCACCAGGAACAGCAGTGGCATCATCCTGGCCGCCCTGAGCCAGGGCGGTGAGAAGCCAGGTGATCGGCAGGCCCACGGGGTGAGTGACCCCGAGGCTCTCAAGCCAGGAGCTCAGGGAGGAAATGACTTCAGGAAACATTGGATGGAAGATGACTTAGTCCTAATGTGTATCCTAGCCGTGTGCCTGGTTGTTTAGGGGGGCACAGTTTTACTAAGGAAACGTGTTCATTGCTGAATGTGGTTTCCTTCATGAATCAGTGGTGTCTTTGTGTTGCAAAGGCCATCTTCCTTGTCCAACCACTGATAAGAAAGACA
This sequence comes from Madoqua kirkii, assembly GCA_006408675.1. Lineage (NCBI taxonomy): Eukaryota > Metazoa > Chordata > Mammalia > Artiodactyla > Bovidae > Madoqua > Madoqua kirkii. Next base: position 21,554 of record SJYC01080595.1, on the reverse strand, counting down.
GTGTCTACTTCGGATCGTAATAAATTAGGTGATATTTACCCTTTCCTGTCCTCAGACTTTATATATTATGTAATACAAAGAGACTCAGAGAATGCTAATGTATTGTATTAATGAAACAGCAGTCACAGAGTTACAGTTTAGAGTATGGCTCTCTACTGTGCAAGATATTTTATGGGCACTGTGTGTTGTGTGTGTAGTGTGTGTGTGTGTGTGTGTGTCTGTGTGTTTATTCAGTGAAATTTTATTCAGCTGTAAAATAGGAGGAACTCCTATGAATGAACACGTATGAATCTCGAGGATATCATAAGTGAAATAAGTTAAATGGAGAAAGACAAGTACTGTATGATCTCATTTACATGGGGAAACTTAAAAAGAAGACAACTCATAGAAACAGAGCAGACTGGTGGTCAGCAGAGTTTGTAAGGACAGGAGGGAATTGGGTGGCGAGGGCCAAAAGGCGCAAACGTCCAGCTGTAAGACAAGACTGGGGGTGATGTACAGCACAGTGACTATAGTCACAACACCGTATTGCATTTGAAAGTTGCTAAGAGAGTGGGTCTTAAAAGCTCTCCCCATAAGAAAAAGATGTTGCAACTATATGAGGTGGTCGATGTTAACTAAGCTCACTGTGGTGATCATTTTGTGGTATATTCAAATATCCAATGGCTGTGCTGTATACCTAAGGCTAATACAGTGGTATATGTCAATTATATCTCAGCAAACCTGGGGAAAGAGAGAAATAGATCAGTGACTTACGGCATGACTACTTGTTAGTACGTAATGTAGCAATAATAAGTGTGAAGACTATGTAGAAATGGAAATCTTTGATGTGGTTAGTGATAACAGCCTAATGCAGAAAGTAAATTATGTGAGTAGAGATAAAGTAGCACACGAAATAGGAAACAGTTGCGTCACATGGTGATACTGTTAAGGAGCTGCTTCCTTGGCACTAATACAGTCATATTGCCTTCATCAGATGATAATTCTTTAAATCCTATAGTAATGTCTTTTCTATGGGAATTCTCTGTGTCTCCTTCCTAGCCCTTCTGGTCCATCATGCTAATTGAAGGCCATGTTGAAGTGCATGTTAACCCTGGGGACGGAACCAGCCTGAGAAGAGCTCTCCTGCACGCTCCCATGGGCACCTACGGTGATGGTCAAGAGCATTCCGTCTCCGTGATAAGGAGAGGAAGGTATTTTCCTGACCTTACGAAGGTTCCCCAGTAGGACGCCTGTATGGGGCTCTTTGCAAAGAAGTGATTGGGATAATTAGTATGATGTCATTAGCATTCAGTTTTTAGAGTTCCAAAATAATTCTGGAAGCTTGCTGGAAGACCTCCTTGGAAATTAATTTCATTTGCTTTGTAATAAGACATTTGCAGATTGTTCATAATTGAACAACCTTAACCCCGCCCTTTTGTGGGGCCCAGCATAAATTATCTTTAGTTGGAAAAATTCTGTGTCAAATACCATTACAGTGTTAGTAAATTCTAATAGTGAGTGGGAAAATAGTAAATAACTTTAGTGTGCTCAGCTGTGTCTGACTCTTTGCGATTGAACCCACAGTCTGTAGGCTGTGAGGCTCCTCTGTCCCTGGGATTTTCCGAGCAAGAATTTTGGAGTGGGTTGCCATTTCCTCCTTCGGGGATCTTCCTGACCTAGGGCTTGAACCTGCCTCTCCTGTATGGCAGGTGGATTTTTTACCGCTGAGCCACCCAGGAAGCAAATTTTAGTAATGAATGGTATAATAGTAAATAGCAACAATGCAAATAGTAAAATGTAAATAGTGTTAGAGTAATATTTCTATATTAATCCCCTCAAAAACTATGGACCAAATGTTTTAAAAACACACTGGACATTTTGTTACAGATAAAAGAAATAAAGGACTTCCCTGGTGGCTCAGATGGTAAAGCATCTGCCTACAATACGGGAGACCCAGGTTCGATCCCTGGGTCAGGAAGATCCTTTGGGTAAGGAAATGGCAACCCAGTCTAGCACTCTTGCCTGGAGAAATCCATGGATGGAGGAGCCTGATGGGCTACAGTCCATGGGGCCGCAAAGAGTCGGACACAACTAAGCGACTTCACTTTCACTTTCTCCAAAAAACACTCGAACTGAATAATGTTTAATCACATTACACTCATTTTGGGAAAATGTTCAGCTGTCTCTTTTCATGTTCAAGAGTTGCCTTTTTTTTTATTCACACGTTAAACTTCATGTTAAAAAATTTCTTTCAGGGAAAACTTTTATTAGTAAGAACTTGCTAGAATAAAATGGACAGTGATGTTTCCTTGTATTTAAAAACCTTTATTTTCTCCTTTGACTCTTTAGAGTTGTCACTGTTCAAGTGGATGAAACAACTCCTGTGGAAATGAAGCTGGGCCTGTCAGCAGAAAGCAGGGCCATAAATGTGTCCAGCCTGTACGTTGGGGGCATTCCAGAGGGTGAGGAGACACCCATGCTCAAGATGAGAAGCTCGTTCCACGGCTGTATCCGAAACCTGGTCTTTAACATGGAGTAAGTATGACTGTACTCTCAGCCTGACTGTGCCCGTCCCGATCTTTCAATGCCCAGTACCGACACTAATCTACAGTCTAATTTTGCCATTGGAGCTGGCCTCAGATTCTGCAAGTTCCCAAATAATGCATGGATCCCATGTTTTATCATGAAAGTCCCCCCAGCTGGACTTTACTGAACTAGAATGATGGACCGTCTGGTCATCATGCATGAGAAAGAAAAGAAGCAGTAGGCATTAGTTCCACGGGTGGTGCTAGTGGTAAAGAACCTTCCTGCAGGTGCAGGAGACCTAAGAGATGTGAGTTCTGTCCCTGGGTCAGGAAGACCCCCTAGAGGACCGCATAGCCACCTACTCCAGTATGCTTGCTTGGAGAATTCTGTGGACAGAGGAGCCTGGTGGGCTACAGTCCACGGGGTCGCAGGGTCGGGCGCGACTGAGGAGACTGAGCAGGCACATGGGCTTCTAGCCGCTGTGGGAGACGGTCGATCCTTTACTCTTAAGAGTACTGGATTAGTATTTTTTAATGGGCTTTAAGTGTTCAGTAACCTTGTGACCCTGGTGCATGTGTTATCATGTGCTTGTATTATCATCATTGATTCTGAAACGCTTTGTTTGTGTCTAGACTTCTGGATTTCACGAGTGCCACCAACTATGAACACGCAGACCTGGACACCTGCTCACTCTCAGAGAGGCCGAAGCTAGCTGTCTACCGAGAGGACGCAGAGCTCCTGCCAGAGCCCCAGCCTTTACCAAGTCCAGTAAGAAGGCCCTTCTTTCATTGTGCAGTTTAGTGTTAGTCGCTCAGTCGTGTCTGACTCTTTGTGATCTCATGGACTGTAGCCCGCCAGGCTCTTCTGTCCATGGGACTCTCCAGGCAAGAATACTGGAGTGGGTGGGTTGCAATTCCTTTCTCCAAGGGATCTTCCCCACCCAGGTATTGAACTCGTGTCTCCTGAATTGCAGGCAGATTCTTTACCATCTGAGCCACCAGGGAAGCCCTTGTTAGCATTCACTTTCCTTTCCGTTTGATGATTTCTCTGCTTCCTTGGTTGAGAGCTCATGCTGTGATGATGCAGATGGCTCAGCTGTACAGAGCAGGGCCCGTCTCTGAGTTCAGGGTGGCGATATCGGTAGCCTCCATCCACCGACCTGGGAAACTGAGTCTACGGCCTTACTCAGCCTGGACCCAGGGCACCTGCCCTCCAGCCCGACTCCTCCTGGCTACACCTCGCTCCTGTCAAGGAGGAACCACCTTGGCCTGTCCCCTGTGGGCACGTACAGTCCCCTGCTGCCTGTGTGCTAGCTGTTCCTGCAGCTGCTGACCCCTCAGGCATCCTCCCCAGAGCAGTTGTTGTGTTTGTTTGTTTTTGAGGGAGTGGGCGTATTGGGCACAAGCAAGGCCTTTGCCCTTTGGACCTGATGAAAATTCATGGGAATTTGGTGAACCTGAGTGGGGTTGAGGTGAAAAACAGAATCTCTAATTACCTTCTCAGAGAGACAAAGGGGTGTGGAATTGATAGCCGAGAAGGTACAGGCAGTGCTGGTGTGTTTGTGTTGCTGGTGTGTTTGTGTTGCTGGTGTGTTTGTGTTGCTGGTGTGTTTGTGTTGCTGGTGTGTTTGTGTTGCTGGTGTGTTTGTGTTGCTGGTGTGTTTGTGTTGCTGGTGTGTTTGTGTTGCTGGTGTGTTTGTGTTGCTGGTGTGTTTGTGTTGCTGGTGTGTTTGTGTTGCTGGTGTGTTTGTGTTGCTGGTGTGTTTGTGTTGCTGGTGTGTTTGTGTTGCTGGTGTGTTTGTGTTGCTGGTGTGTTTGTGTTGCTGGTGTGTTTGTGTTGCTGGTGTGTTTGTGTTGCTGGTGTGTTTGTGTTGCTGGTGTGTTTGTGTTGCTGGTGTGTTTGTGTTGCTGGTGTGTTTGTGTTGCTGGTGTGTTTGTGTTGCTGGTGTGTTTGTGTTGCTGGTGTGTTTGTGTTGCTGGTGTGTTTGTGTTGCTGGTGTGTTTGTGTTGCTGGTGTGTTTGTGTTGCTGGTGTGTTTGTGTTGCTGGTGTGTTTGTGTTGCTGGTGTGTTTGTGTTGCTGGTGTGTTTGTGTTGCTGGTGTGTTTGTGTTGCTGGTGTGTTTGTGTTGCTGGTGTGTTTGTGTTGCTGGTGTGTTTGTGTTGCTGGTGTGTTTGTGTTGCTGGTGTGTTTGTGTTGCTGGTGTGTTTGTGTTGCTGGTGTGTTTGTGTTGCTGGTGTGTTTGTGTTGCTGGTGTGTTTGTGTTGCTGGTGTGTTTGTGTTGCTGGTGTGTTTGTGTTGCTGGTGTGTTTGTGTTGCTGGTGTGTTTGTGTTGCTGGTGTGTTTGTGTTGCTGGTGTGTTTGTGTTGCTGGTGTGTTTGTGTTGCTGGTGTGTTTGTGCTGCTGGTGTGTTTGTGTTGCTGGTGCTCTGACACCCTTGCTTCTGAGATGTTTCCTTCATGGAAAGACATGTTTGTGTTGCAGGGTGTGGGGAAGGGCAGAGGTGGAGGGCCTGGCCTTGCATGGCTGTGAGCCGTGTGTATCTCTTACAGGAACTGTGTGCCACGGAGAGGGCCCCAGAGTACGTGCCCAATGCCCACCAGTTTGGCCTCGCAGAAGGCAGCCACTTGGTGCTAACTTTTAACCAGCTGGCTGTCCGAAAGAGGTAAGCGATGCTCTAAGGTCTTCACGAGATGTCTCCTTGCTAGAGGAATCCAGGGCATATTCTTCAGCAGTGAGTCTTTTCCGGAAGAAGCTTCTCATGTTTCATGAGAAGTGAACACTTTGGAGTGTTCAGCTTGCCACTACGTGGCGGCAGTGAGAGGCAAAGAGGAATGCAGCTTCTGTGCGGCTCAGATGTGCCAGGGTGGCTCAGCCGGGTTTCGTGGTTTGTCTGAATCCGTCTTGATGATGGTGGGTGGCTGCCTCTCTGGGGGTGTGGAGGAGAGCCCTGACTACCTAAACCCCTCTTTCTTTTGGAATCCCAAGTCCCCTGAAGCTGTCATCTGGACGCTGAACCCCATTCTACAAGAAGCATTCACTAATCTGCAGAAACGGCCCCCCCAGCTCTATCATCGTGACCCCAAATTCCTGGAGCCACACACATGCCAGCCTGCGCGTTCCCTCTGCTCTTCACGCCTGGCTGTCCCTGGCAGCCTTCTCCAGCCGGGGAAGCTGGCTCACTTCCCAGAGGGCTCGTGCCTGAGGCTCCTCAGGGCCCGCAGGCCTCCCTGTCCTCCTGTGGATCTCAGCCCCGCAGTCCACGCCCTCGGCTCTGCAGTGCCCTACACCTCTGTTGTTGCCATCTGGGGTCACTGCCCCTTGGCTCCTGCCTACAGTCCCCATGAGCTTGGCAGCTGCCCAGCCCCTGATCTTTGAGGTCCTCTGGCTCCGATCTGTTAGAGGCCTTTCCCTCATTCCTCCCTGGCTGCCTTCTCCACGTGGTCACACCGCTGATCACTTCCTAAGTACCCACCCCACCCGCACAATCTCTGCTTTAAGCATCCTGCTAACCACCCCTCTCTCCTCCTTACTTCTCTCTCCAGCAGCTGCTCACACCCATCAAGACCTCTGAGCCCTCCGACTTTCTCGCCATCATCACCATTTTTTGCCATACCTCATTAGCCCCCTTCCCCACTGGCCTCCATGTGACCCAGTTTTAACTCTGTGGTATATTTCTGGTGTTAGTTTTTGGGAGAAAGGGACCCTCCTCTGTTCACTGCTTGATCTTCTGCTTCTAGGAAGATTCCTGGCAGACAGAGGTAGGCAGTTAGCACGAGTGAATGAATGGATAGGTCAATGAAGGGATGGATGACCTGAGATGTTCAAAACAGATGCTGAAACACTTACTGGGGTCTTTGAGTGTGGCAAAACCAATACAGTATTGTAAAGTAGAATAAAGTAAAAATAAAATTAAAAAAATAAATAAATTCAGTTCAAAAAAAAAATAAAGAGAGACAGTGAGAGGGTGTTCCTTCCTGAGAGCCCTCGCCTCCCTCCAGGCTCTCAGTTCAGCTGAGCATCCGCACGTTCGCCTCCAGCGGCCTGGTGTACTACATGGCTCACCAGAACCAGGTGGACTATGCCGCGCTCCAGCTGCACGCGGGCCGCCTCCACTTCACCTTCGACCTTGGGAAGGGCAGGACCAAGGTCTCACACCCCGCACTGCTCAGCGACGGCCAGTGGCACACGGTAGGCTCTCAGGAAGGTGGCGTCACTTGTGCTGAGCTCTGATCCACCGGCCCCTCGTGTCCGCTCCATTTCACAGTAGTGAGATCAACCCCTTTGATTTCCAGCTTGCTCTGTCTGATATCTGCCCCATAGAATGTAGGCTCCTGAGAGGCACAACCTTTTCAGCTTCCGGAAATACCCTCAAGGGCTCACTCAGTGCATGACACTTAGTAGGCACGCAGCAAACATTGGTAGAATGAACGAAATGTTCATTTACCAGATATGTTCTTGGTTTGATGAGAAGTAAACCAAGCCCATGGGTGGTGTGAATGGGCCCAACCTGATGTCCTGGCCTCCGTGTTACTGTGAAGGGGACTCTCCAGCAGGTCCTGTGCTAACATGCTTCAGGCTCAGCCTATTCTCAACCCTGGAGGTGCGAACACCTGAGCCGCCCTTGAGGGCTCCATTCGGGTTATTACTTCTGCAGTGAACAGATGCTGCAAACAGCTGTTGTTTTCTCAGATTCCTTAGAAATGACTCATGTCTTCGGATCACTCTAGGTCAAGACAGAGTACTTTAAAAGGAGGGGCTTCATGACGGTCGACGGCCAGGAATCGCCCGTGGTGACCACGTTGGGAGATGCCTCCACGCTAGATGTGGAAGGAAAGCTGTACCTCGGAGGCCTCCCCTCCACATACAGGGCCAGGAGCATTGGAAACGTAACAGCGTTTTCTCCATAGGCCCATTTTTACCTTTATTGTGGTTGTTGTTTTTCTTGTGGAGGAATGTATTTATGTTTAAATTACCGTGTTTGGGCCTGGAGCTTGGCCACAAAATGGAAACATTTGGAACCACATCCCTCAACAACCACATCCCTCGACTGTGTGTTGGGGCTTCCCCTTGAAGCCCAGCCTGCCTTCCTGTTGGTTAGTGATCGAACAGTTCCCTTCCCACAGGCATTTAGCCCCAGAGCAGCTCAGGAAAAGTCCAGCAAATTTGTATCTGCAGGTTAGAACACTCCACAGTCTCTTCTTTTTTCCTGATTTTTCATTTATCACTTTTGGCTGTGCTGGGTCTTTGTTGCTGCGCCTGGGCTTTTCTCACGTTGTAGCAAGAGGGGGCCACTCTCTGGCTGTGGGGCCCCGGGCTTCATTGCAGCGGCCTCTCCTGTTGCGGAGCGCAGGCTCTCGGGAGCACGGGCTTCAGTAGTTGCAGCTGCCTGGTTCTGGAGCACTGGCTCAACAGCTGTGTGACATGCGGGCTTAGCTGCTCAACGGCACGTGGGGTCTTCCCAACCGGGGATCAAACCTGTGTCTCCTTCACTGGCACGTGGATTCTCTACCCCTGAGCCCCCAGGGAAGCCCCACTCCACAGTCTTGATTTCCACAATATTTACTCAGTAGAAAACTCTTTTTACTATAGTAGCTTTTTTTTAACTGAATTTCACACTTTTTTGATAAGTACTTTTATTTATTCCCCCCCCCAGGCAAATTCTATTTTTTTTTCTTTTATGATTTTGGGTTTTTTTTTTTTTAATATAAACTTATTTAAAGTTAGGCCTTCATGTGAAGTATGGTGGCCACTGGATTTTTAAAACCTGAAGACTATGTTTTACTGTGTTGTGTTGAAGGGTGGGAACAGTGTGCTTCCTTCTCATGTCCTCACCGGCACCTACTCCTGCATCATTTCACTTAGATCACCCACAGCATCCCTGCCTGCCTCAGGGAGGTAACAGTGAACAGCCAGAAGCTGGACACAGACAGCCCCGCGTCTGCGTTTGCAGTGACCAGGTGCTATGCGGTGGCCCAGGAAGGAACTTTCTTTGAAGGCAGTGGATACGCAGCCCTGGGTATGTATGATCGACCGTCTCACAGGCAGTCTCTGGGATGCCCTGCAGTCTAAGATGATAAGGATCCAGGAATCATCCGCTAGGACAGGACCCGCTGCACAAGCTGTAGGGAGACCACGAATTCTGGGTTCTCAGCATCTTGTGTAAAAACCTGCTCACCTGTCGTGGTACCCAGATGGCCTCCTCTCACTAGGAGAGGTAACCCTCCAGACGGCAACATGTGGTCCTGGTGTCATCTGTACTGGCCCCAGATTTACATAAGGCAAAAGCTGTCACTGTTCAGGTTAATAAAGACCTTTGAATTCAAAACCAGCACCGTAAAATGTCTGGACCAGCCAGCCAAGTGCAGCTCAGTTTTGATGAAAAAATTAACTCTGTTTAGACTGTTGAAATATTCATGAGTTGTAAGTAGAGGCATTTAAATCTCTAAAATGCTTTAGGATGGAAATTCCTCAAGGCTTAAAAGTAGCCCTTGTTATATATCTTATGTGCTCTCCCACTTCAGATGTTTGATTGGCTGGCTAAACCTGGTGGTTCAGTGGTAAAGAATTCGCCTGCCAAGCAGGGGATGTGGGTTTCATCTCTGGATCGGGAAGATCCCCTGGGGGTTGGCGTGAACCCTTCCAGTATTCTTGCCTGGAGAATCCTATGGACAGAGGAGCCTGGGGGGCCACAGTCCATGAAATTGCAAAGAATCTGACACAACTTAGGGACTAAACAACAGCAGCTTGCCGGCTGACTTCCTGTTTGCACTCAAACGGTGCTCCCCTGGCCCCTGTTCTATTTCCTATCACAGGGAACTAATTTCTGGGCTCCTTTGCCGGGGGCTTCCAGGGAGGCTCTGGTGGAAGATGGAGGTTGGGAGGGAGGAGAGGAAAAGCCAGCAGGCTTCTCTCTCATGCCCTGTGCTTCTGGTAACACCACCTCCCACTTTTCCTTCAGCCCTGGGCCCCATAGGTAACAACTGCCTGCTATTGCTAATATTCCTAACTTAGCCCAGCTTTTTTATCACCTGAATGAAAAATTCTTTCAATTAAAACCTCACTTAAAAAAAATGCATAGTGTGGAGTCTAACACATTTAACACACTCAGCAAATGATGACACACCAGTTAGTGGATACTGGAAAAGTAAAGTGCTGTGTTTTTTGGATGGATGATGAGCCAATTACATGGATCAAGTGCCTTCTGATTTTTGCCTACGTGGCTCTGGAGAGAAGCATGTGCCCACCTCAGCTCCAGTCAGGTTTAGCCCAGCTGGTTGTGTGTTTTCTTTAAAAGCATCACTTTATCCTACGGAGGTGCAAGCCGAGGCTCGGGGGTGGAAGAGACTTGCTCATGGGGGTGGAGCTGGATCCTGAGAAGGAGCTGGAGCTAGATCTCCTGACCCTCATCAGGAGCCCAAAAGCACAGCCAGCCCAGCCCCTGGCCTCTCTGAGCCTGTGCCTTCGTGCATCAGGCAGGCCCCATCACAAACTGAGTGTCTTCCTTGTGTGTTTCAGTCAGAGAAGGCTACAAAGTGCGATCTGACGTGAACATCATGCTGGAGTTCCGTACCTCGTTGGAGAACGGTGTCCTCCTGGGGATCAGCAGCGCCAAAGTGGATGCCATTGGACTGGAGATTGTAGATGGAAAGGTGGACGCTTATCTGGATGCTCCCCCCACCCCACCCCACATCTCATCCCAGTGTCAGAGCAGTTGAGAAACAGTAGAAATATCTAGATCCAAATTTCTAATTATTCACTTTCATGGAACGGAGAAAAGATTCAGTTAATATTTTAAAATAGATAGTCCTAAAAAAGGACTTCCCCAGTGACTCAGCGATCAAGAATCTGCCTGCAATGCAGGAGACACAGGTTCAATCCCTGAGTCAGGAAGATCCTCTGGAGTAGGAAATAGCAACCCACTCCACTGTTCTTGCCTGGGAAATCCCATGGACAGAGGAGCCTGGTGGGCTGCAGTCCAGGGGATCAGTAAGAGTCAGACACGACTGAAGTGACTAAACAGCAACAGCAAAGTTTCACATACAGCATGAGAAGTTGAAAATAGGATACTCAGTGTTTCCCTCCCACCTTCTGTAGGTCTCAGATTTTTTGTGCTACCACCTGGGGTAGTAGAGCATCCATGGTTTTTCAGGAGGGAGTTAGTAAATGTTCCTTCACAGGTGCTATCGCAACAGTTGTGAGCCAACTTTCTTAGTAGACCCGTGGGCTCCTGTCATGCTGAAACTACGACACTGATTAGAGGATGTATCACTAAGATTGTGGCTCAGGCTTGCTCCCATGGCGGTGGCCGTTTTCCCTTCCGAAGCCTTGGGAATAGGCTGGCATCAGAATCCTTAGGACACTATATTACAAAACCACTGTTTGTTTTTCATAGGTTCAGTTCAGTTGCTCAGTCATATCTGACTCTTTGCGACCCCCGACCCCATGGACTGCAGCATGCTAGGCCTCCATGTCCATCACCAGCTCCCAGAGTTCACTCAGACTCATGTCCATTGAGCCCGTGATGCCATCCAACCATCTCATCCTCTGTTGACCCCTTTTCCTCCCACCTTCAGTCTTTCCCAGCACCAGGGTCTTTTCAGATGAGTCAGTTCTTCACATCAGGTGGCCAGAGTAGTGGAATTTTAGCTTCAACATCAGTCCTTCCAAAGAATATTCAGGACTGATGTCCTTCAGAATGGACTGGTTGGATCTCTTTGCAGTCCAAGGGACTCTCAAGAGTCTTCTCCAACACCACACTTCAAAAGCATCAATTCTTTGGCACTCAGCTTTCTTTATAGTCCAACTCTCATATCCATACATGACGACTGGCAAAACCATAGCCTTGACTAGACGGACCTTTGTTGGCAAAGTAATGTCTCTGCGTTTTAATATGCTGTCTAGGTTGGTCATAACTTTCCTTGCAAGGAGTAATAAGTGTCTTTTAATTTTGTGACTGGCTGCAGTCACCATCTGCAGTGATAAGTCTGCCACTGTTTCCCCATCTATTTGCCATGAAGTGATGGGACCGGATGCCATGATTTTTATTTTCTAAATGTTGAGCTTTAAGCCAACATTTTCATAGGTAGCCCTCCCTTTTAGCAGAATGCTCCGATTTTATCCACTCTAAGAACATCATGTGAATGGACTGTGTTCCTTGAACAGGGAAAAATTCACCGAGGTATTGGCTTGTGTCTCATTTGTTTAGCTCTTGTTTCACGTTAACAACGGTGCTGGGAGGATAACAGCCACATACGAGCCCAAAGCTCCCAGTAGGCTCTGCGATGGGAGATGGCACACCCTTCAGGCAAACAAGAGCAAGCATCGAGTGGTTCTGATTGTCGACGGGAATGCGGTTCGAGCGGAAAGTCCGCACACCCAGTCCACCTCCGCTGACACCAACGATCCCATTTATGTTGGCGGCTACCCTGGTGCGTGTGATGTGTACTCTGCTCACTGTTCAAGGGGCATTGCCTCTGGGGAAAGTCTTATTCAGGGGGATAAAGAATAGGGGTGAAGAAAGATACATGGTTTGGGTGACAAATCCTTTGCCATTTTAGGTCTATTCCAAATACCTAGGAATTTTGGGAAAAATCAAAGTAATCTACATATATAAGTTGATCGGGGCTTCCCAGGTGGCACTAGTGGTTAAAACAAAAAACAAAAAACCTGCCTGCTAACGTAAGAGATGCGGGTTCAGTCCCTGGGTCAGGAATATCCTCTGAAGGAGGGCATAGCAACCAACTCCAGTATTCTTGCCTGGAGAATCCCATGAACAGAGGAGCCTGGCGGACTACAGTCCATGGGGTGTGACAGAGTCAGACATGACTGAAGTCACTTAGCATGCATGCGTGTGGAAGTTGATCATTGGATAACACTCTGAGAACATGGGGTATGGTGTATAGTAAGCTGGCTGACTTTACTGACAGAAATCTCAAATGATGCCCGGAAGTGGGAATCATTTTACAGGTCGGTAATCATTTTAGAGGACAAACATGCGTCTTACCGTCTCACATTGCTTTTCAGATTCTCCAAGTAATTAATACAAATGTTAATGAGATAAAAAAATCCCTTTTATGACAAGTCACAACTATGCCTTAAAATTATTGCTTACTAATAGTTTTCTATAAATTATGTTATCACTGAAGCCACTTATATGGAAAAATATTCTTCTAAGCTTGATATGGAAACCACAAGCAGTTACTGCTGTTCTTCTCATGTAATTTAACCCAACAAGATTTATTTTCTCTTCTTTCCTAAACAGCTGATGTGAAGCAGAACTGCCTGAGCAGCCGGACCTCCTTCCGGGGCTGTGTGCGGAGGCTCACTCTGACTAAGGGCCCACAAGTGCAGTCCTTCGACTTGAGCACAGCTTTCGACCTGCAAGGAGTTTTCCCTCATTCCTGTCCTGGGAGTGAGTCCTGAACTTTGGGGAATGCCTCGGTTGGAAACCATCGTTTATATTTTGAGGAGAATTTATTTTGTGAATTAAAATCTTTACAGTTCAGATTTCATTTCCAACTCAGGTTCAGTGTTTCTAGAGAGAACGTTTTTGTTTATGTTTAACTAAAACCATGTGTACAACAAATACCTCTATTAAATAGTTTAAAATGTAAATTGAAATCACTGGCTCTTTTAAGTTTTTTTAGTGAAACTTTTGAACTGTTCTGTTGATCGCCTGATAATGTTTTGCATTTTAAACTTTTAAAAACTATCATTATAGACTATCATAGATTAGAGTGGTGTATGAATATTTCATGGGCTTTCCCTGTGCTCAGTGGTAAAGAACCCACCTGCCGATGCAGGAAAAGAGAGTTTGATCCCTGGGTCAGGAAGATCCCCTAAAGAAGAGAATGGCAACCTACTCCAGTATTCTTGCTTGGGCAATCCCAGGGACAGAGGAGCCTGACTGGCTACAGTCGATGGGGTTGAAAAAAGAGTCGGACATAACTTAGCAACTAAACAACAGCAATATGAATACTTTCATTTCTTTATCAAGAATTTAAGCTCCAATTTCTACAATGAACAAGTAACACTGTTGGTTCTATTCCAGCAGAGGGCACCAACTGTTTGCCACATAAGCACGTTAACTAGACTTCAGCAAGTCAAAAAGCAAAGGGAACACAGAAAGACAGAGCCTGGTCTAGACAAAGCTTTGTTCTAAGAGGACCTAACCTAACAGAGCATTTTGCAAGATTTAAAAAAGAAGTGGCATCATAACTAGATAGCTAGTTAGCCCTTACTATTTTAACCATTTTTAAGTGTACAGTTCTCTGCATGAGGTACATTCACACTGTTGTACAACCAGCACTACCATCCAGTTCCAAGACTCACTCCATCTTGCAAAACAAGCTCTATCTATTAAATACTAATTCCCAGCTGCCCTCTCTCCCCAGCTCCTGGCATCCACCATTTTTCTTCCTGTGCGCATGGGTCTGGCAACTCGAGTCACCAGAATCATTCAGCATCGGTTGGTCTGTGACTGGATTATATTTCACGGCATAAGGTCCTGTAAGATCATCCATGATGGAGTATGTGTTAGCGTCCTTCCTTTCTTAAGGCTGAGTAATTTCCATATTTTTAATTTATTTTTTATTGAAGGATAATTGCTTTATAGAACTTCATTGTTTTCTATCAAACCTCAACATGAATCAGCCATAGGTATACATAAATCCCCTCCCTTTTGAATCTCCCTCCCATCTCTCTCCCCACACCACCCCTCTCGGGTGATACAGAGCCCCTGTTTAAGTTTCCTGAGCCATACAGCAAATTCCCGTTGGCGATCTATTTTACAATGGTTGGTGATGTAAGTTTCCATGTTACTCTCTCCATACATCTCACTCTCTCCTTCCCTCTCCCCTTGTCCATAAGTCTATTCTCTATGTCTGTCTCTCCATTGCTGCCCTATAAATAAATTCTTCAGAACCATTTTTCTAGATCCCATGTATGTGTGTTGGAATATGATATTTATCTTTCTCTTTCTGACTCACTTTACTCTGTATAATAGGTTCTAGGTTCATCCACCTCATTAGAATTGACTCAAATGCATTCCTTTTTATGGCTGAGTAATATTCCAGTGTGTATATGGACCACAACTTCTTTATCCATTCATCTGTCAATGGGCGTCTAGGTTGCTTCCATGTTCTAGCTATTATAAATAGTGCTGCAATGAACAATGGGATAGATGTGTATTTTTCAACCCTGTTTGCTTCAACCCTGTATGCCTAAGTGAAAGAAAGAAAGTCAAGTCACTCAGTCATGTCTGACTCTTTGCAACCCCATGGACTGTAGCCTACCGGGCTCCTCCATCCATGAGATTTTCCAGGCAATAGTACTGGAGTGGGTTGCCATTTCCTTCTCCAGGGAATCTTCCCAACCCAGGGATCGAACCCAGGTCTCCTGCATTGTAGATAGATGCTTTACTGTCTGAGCCATCAGGGTATATGCCTAGGAGTGGGATTGATTTGCTGGGTCATATGGTGGTTTTATTCTTAGTTTTTTAAGGACTCTCCATACCATCTTCCATAGTGACTATCAATTTACCTTCCCACCAACAATGCAAGAGCATTCCCTTTTCTCCACACCCTCTCCAGCATTTATTGTTTGTTGACTTATATACCATATTTTTGTTTATTCATTCATCTATCAATGGCCATGGGGTTCCTTCTACCTTTTGGCTATTGTGGATAATGCTCCTGTGAATATGAGCATACAAATAGTTCTTTGAGTCTCTAATTTCACTGTTTAGGGTAGAGACTCAGAAGTGGAATTACTGGATCACACAGTAAGTCTATTTTTAACTTTTTGAGGAACCTCCATACGTTTTTCCCCACAGTATCCAGTGCAATTTTTAAGCTACGGTTTTCCACCTGTAAAATGTGGTTATGCCAACAACCACAAAAAGGTCTATATTTGGAAATATTAAAATTGACTCACAGAACATCTGGATAAACCAATAATTCGACCTTAGTGAAATTTAATCCTCAGTCACATTTATCAGCAGAATGTGAAAAAATCAGTTGGTTTAAAGACATGCTTTATTAAACATCATGAACAAGAAAAAGAAAACTAACCAATGCATTTAACACAGCTGGTATAACCTTTCTGAGAGGCCTGATTTATATAACACCTTATTCATTTTCCTGTTTTTGTCTGTCTGTGCCACCACCTCTAAAAGGATGCATCGTAATTAGGAATGATACCCTCGTGGCTGGATATGGAACAACCACATCCAACACAGGCTTAGGAATTAAGGGCCAACTTGGTGTCTAAATCAGAAATTGCAATGAAAATGATTAAATGCTCTGTTAGAAATGCTGGACCAGAAGGCACATGTATTCTCACCTTAGAACACAATAAATCAAAGGCTAAATTGTGGCACCAAGTGAAAGACAGATCTGGGAAGGCTGACAGACGCAGCTGGAGCTAGGCTTTGCAGAATACACAGTAGCAGCAGCCAATGTACTAAGTGCTTTCCTATGCACGGGCTTCCCTGGTGGCTCAGACAGTAAAGAATCTGCCTGCAATGTGAGAGACCCAGGTTCGATCCCTACATCAGGAAGATCCCTTGGAGAAGGGCATGGCTACTCGCTCCAGCATTCTTGCCTGGAGAATCCCCATGGACAGAGGAGCTTGGCAGGCTACAGCTTATTGGGTTGCAAAGAATCAGAGATGACAGCAATGGACACTTCTTATGCAAGGTGGTGGGTGTTCAAGGCTAGAGGGGCAGTATGGAGGCATGACAGATGGGTCCAAGCTGCCTCGCTGAAGGAAAGTGGACTGATGGAATATTAGGAGGTGAGCAGGGAGGTGGAGAGAGAACAGGGTGGATTGAGTCTAACCTGGGAGAGCACAACCTTTAAGCTGGTAGAAAGGAGGCTGGATGCCATGCCTTATGAAGCATCGGGGCTTTCCACTAGGAGCGTGTTGTGATGAAATGGTGCATCTGAAATCGTAAGCTAGCTGGAAAGGGCAGCCCGAGTCTGCCAGTTGAGCAGCACTGACTGAGTGGCAGCCGATACCACGGCAGGGAAAAAGACAAGAGAGTTGTATAGGAATGTTGGAGGCTCCAGCAACGCATTAGCTTTAGGCAACAAAAGATTATGAGACTCAAGCAGGGAGCTTGGACAATGAGAATGGCAGTTCCACAGACAGGAGGTAAACAGAAAAATTATGAACTCAAGCTCTGAATGTATTGAATTTGAGCAACTGGTGAGACAGTCTGAAGGGAGGTGTTTCAACTGGCTGGCTGGATTATGGACTGGCCCAGGACTCTTCTCACAATGCAAGCTATGTTGTTTATCTATAAAACAGTATTTGTCTTTCTCTGTCTGACTTATTTCACTAAGCGTAATACCCTCCAATTCCATTCATGCTGTGCAAAGGGCAAGTTTTCATTCTTTTTTAATGGCTGCATTGGGGCTTCCCAGGTGGCTCAGATGGTAAAGAATCCGCCTGTAATGCGGGAGACCTGGGTTCGATCCCTGGGATGGGAAGATCCCCTGGAGGAGGGCATGGCAACCCACTCTAGTATTCTTGCCTGGAGAATTCTATGGACAGAGGAGCCTGGCGGCTATGGTCCATGGGGTGACAAAGAACTGGCTATGATGGCGACTAAGCACAGCACAGTATCACACTGGATATATATCAGTTCAGTTCAGTTCAGTCGGTCAGTCGTGTCTGACTCTTTGCGATCCCATGGACTGCAGCACGCCAGGTCTCCCTGTCCATCACCAACTCCCGGAGCCTACCCAAACTCATGTCCATTGAGTCGGTGATGCCATCCAACCATCTCATTCTCTGTTTTCCCCTTCTCCTCCTCCTTCAATCTTTCCCAGCATCAGGATCTTTTCCAATGAGTCAGATCTTTGCAGCAGGTGGCCGAAGTATTGGAGTTTCAGCTTCAACATCAATCCTTCCAATGAATACCCAGGACTGATCTCCTTTAGGATGGACTAGTTGGATCTCTTTGCATCCAAGGGACTCTCAAGAGTCTTCTCCAACAACACAGTTCAAAAGCAACAATTCTTCAGCACTCAGCTTTCTTTATAGTCTAACTCTCACATCCATACATGATTACTGGAAAAACCATAGCCTTGCCTAGGCGGACCTTTGTTGGCAGAGCAATGTCTCTCCTTTTTAATATGCTGTCTAGGTTGGTCATAACTTTCCTTCCAAGGAGTAAGAGTCTTTTGATTTCATGGCTGCAATCACCATCTGCAGTGATTTTGGAGCCCCCCCCCCGAAAAGAGTCAACCTCTATTTCCACTGTTTCCCCATCTATTTGCCATGAAGTGATGGGACCTGATGCCTTGATCTTAGCTTTCTAAATGTTGAGCTTTCAGCCAACTTTTTCACTCTCCTCTTTCACTTTCATCAAGAGGCTTTTTAGTTCCTCTTCACTTTCTGCCATAAGGGTGGTGTCTGAGGTGATTGATATTTCTCCTGGCAGTCTTGATTCTGGCTTGTGCTTCATCCAGCCCAGCGTTTCTCATGATGTACTCTGCAGAGAAGTTAAATAAGCAGGGTGACAGTATACAGCCTTGACGTATTCCTTTTCCTATTTGGAACCAGTCTGTTGTTCCATGTCCAGTTCTAACTGTTGCTTCCTGACCTGCATACAGATTTCTCAAGAGGCAGGTCAGGTGGTCTGGTATTCTCATCTCTCTTAGAATTTTCCACAGTTTATTGTGATCCACACAGTCAAAGGCTTAGTCAATAAAGCAGAAATAGATGTTTTTCTGGAACTCTTGCTTTTCCCATGATCCAGCGGATATTGGCAACTTGATCTCTGGTTCCTCTGCCTTTTAAAATTCAGCTTGACTATCTGGAAGTTCATGGTTCACATATTGCTGAAGCCTGGCCTGGAGAATTTTGAGCATCACTTTAGTGGCATGTGAGATGAGTGCAACTGTGTAGTAGTTTGAGCATTCTTTGGCATTGCCTTTCTTAGGGATTGGAGTGAAAACTGATCTGTTTCAGTCCTGTGGCCACTGCTGAGTTTTCCAGATTTGCTGGCATATTGAGTGCAGCACTTTCACAGCATCATCTTTCAGGATTTGAAATAGCTCAACTGTAATTCCATCACCTCCACTAGCTTGTTCATGGTGATATTTTCTAAGGCCCACTTGACTTCACATTCCAGGGATATCTGGCTCTAGATGAGTGATCACACCATCGTGATTATCTAGGTTGTGAAGATCTTTTTTGTACAGTTCTTCTGTGTATTCTTGCCACCTCTTCTTAATATCTTCTGCTTCTGTTAGGTGCCTACCATTTCTGTCCTTTATTGAGCCCATCTTTGCATGAAATGTTCCCTTGATATCTCTAATTTTCTTGAAGAGATCTCTAGTCTTTCCTATTCTATTGTTTTCCTCTATTTCTTTGTAGTGATCACTGAGGAAAGCTTTCTTATCTCTCCTTGCTATTCTTTGGAACACTGCACTCAAGTGAGTATATCTTTCCTTTTCTCCTTTGCTTTTTGCTTCTCTTGTTTACACAGCTGTTTGTAAGGCCTCCTCAGACAGCCATTTTGCTTTTTTGCATTTCTTTTTCTTGGGAATGGTCTTGATCCCTGTCTCCTGTACAATGTCATGAATCTCCATTCATAGTTCATCAGGCACTCTATCAGATCTAGTCCCTTAAATCTATTTCTCACTTCCACTGTACAATCATTAGGGATTTAATTTAGGTCATTCTTGAATGGTCTGGTGGTTTTCCCTACTTTCTTCAGTTTAAGTCTGAATTTGGCAATAAGGCGTTCATGATCTGAGCCACAGTCAGCTCCCAGTCTTGTTTTTGCTGACTGTATAGAGCTTCTCCATCCTTGGCTGCAAAGAATATAATGAGTCTGATTTCGGTGTTGATCATCTGGTGATGTCCATGTGTAGAGTCTTTTCTTGTGTTGGTGGAAGAGAGTGTTTGCTATGACCAGTGTGTTCTCTTGATAAAACTCTTATTAGCCTTTGCTCTGCTTCATTCTGTACTCCAAGGCCTCATTTGCCTGTTACTCCAAGTGTTTCTTGACTTCCCACTTTTTACTTTTTTTTACTTTCCTACTTTTTACTTTTTCTGTATCTTGGATATTGTAAATGATGCTGCTACATCGCTATATTGCAGTGCTGTAGAGGAGTGCATATATCTTTTCAAATTAATGTTTTTGGTTTTAGTGGTTCTTGTTTATGCTCATTTCCCCCCTCAGATAGCATGTGCATCTCAACAATCTAATTGGTCCACAACTCTTGTAAAGGCTATATTGTGTCAGACATTTCTTGGGCATTTCTCTCAAGCTAACGTAATTAAGGCCTATGGGAGATTATTAGTATATAATTGTTGAGTTGAATATTAGTTTATCATTTTTTCTAAAAATACCTCAGCAGTGTAGCTCTTCATATCAATTTCAAAAGTTCTTTGCAAACGTAATTCCTCTGAGCCAAATGATAAGCATAAAACAAACGGCAGAGTAAGCCTCTTTTGCAAGAAATTCCCCAAAGAAGTTCTATAGGCTTAACAGTTTTCATAGTACGTAGTGAAATGTTCAGCATAATATACCCTGAAATGCCAAAACTATCAGGATCTTTTTTTTTCAAACGGTGACAAAGGCATAGCTCATGTTCCTTTCAAACTCTTTCAGTGTCCAGCAAAGGGACCCACTGCGGCTGTCTGAAGCAAGGACTTGGGTTAAAAACATAATGGAGAGAATTTTTTTCTGAGTAACAAAACTTAGAAATATTTTCTTCTCAGATTATATGGAGTGTGTAATAATTATAAAGTATTACAACACAAACTCCATCTTCAATATTGAAGAGCTGTGGTTTCTGTTTACATAATTAGAAGAATTTCAAAGTTTATGGCAGTTTGTTTTAGCCAGAACCATTATAAGCATCCAGCATTTCATCAATAATTTAATTTTTAGCATGTGTTCAGAATCCAAATGTGATTGTCTGTTATGAATAAAAAGACAGTACAAGCTTTGATAAAAATGGAAAAGCATTGCGCTGTGTCCCCGTTAGATGGTCAGAAGAGGACATCTGGGGAAAGAACGTCGGTCAACGGAGCAGATGGGAGCTTGTGAAGTACAGACACAGCAGAGGTTGCAATGGGGGCTTTGCAACCAGACTAGAAAGGTAAACAGGATTTAGGTGTGGTGAGGAAGTCAGTGGGGCTTCCCCAGTGGCTCAGTGGGTAAAGAGTCTGCCTGCAATGCAGGTGATGTAGGCGACTTGGGTTCGATCCTTGGGTTGGGAAAATTCCCCTGGAGGAGGAAATGGCAACCTACTCCAGTATTCTTGCCTGGAGAATCCCATGGACAGAGAAGCCTGTGTGTGATTTAAATGTAATTGTGTGTTCTTGAAGTTTGATTAAATTGATCGTGGAGTTTAAGAAGAAATATGAGTGAGAAGGGCAAAAGGTAGCAAATCATCTGCTCACTAAGTTTGGCTGGGAAAAAAATGTTCAAACTTGGAAAACTGCGAAAGTGTTTCAATCTTCTAGGTGAGATCAGAAGTGAACTGAAGAAAGCACTTCTTAACAGGGTAACCTAAGAGAGCATCCTTTTTTCCTCCTTTCACTTATATTAGAATTCAGTAATGTTGGGAGTAGGGAGAAAGCAGAGGAATCCTGAACTGATAAAGTGAGAAGGCAAATCAATGAATTATTGCTGACTGTTATAGCAGTTCCCAAAGTCAACTGAAAGGTATGCTTCCATGTATGTGTTTTAATTGATATAACCAACAGAAAATGGGAGAGAACTTATGGTCTGAACATGACCTAGTCAATTTCTTACCAAAATCCAAAACATCAACAATTCCTCATTGATTTATAATAGGACCAGAATCTATAGCACATAACATTCACAATACCCAGGATATGATTCAAAATCTTTCTACACACGTCCAACCAGGAAAATAGGACCAATTCTCAAGGGGAAAAGATGCCAACCTCAAAATGGAATTATTAGACAAAGACCTCAAGGCAATGATTATATCTATGCTACATAAGGTCAGAGTAAACACATTTGAAATGAATGTAGTGACCAAAAAAAAAAAAAA
>SJYC01080594.1:0-11082 GCA_006408675.1 Madoqua kirkii | reverse complement strand
ACCTACTTTTCAGTTCAGTTCAGTCGCTCAATTGTGTCCGACTCTTTGCGACCCCATGAATCGCAGCACGCCAGGATCACCAACTCCCGGGGTTCACTCAGACTCACTTCCATCGAGTCCGTGATGCCATCCAGCCATCTCATCCTCTGTTGTTCCCTTTTCCTCCTGCCTCCAGTCCCTCCCAGCATCAGAGTCTTTTCCAATGAGTCAACTCTTCGTGTGAGTTGGCCAAAGTACTGGAGTTTCAGCTTTAGCATCATTCCCTCCAAAGAAATCCCAGGGCTAATCTCCTTCAGAATGGACTGGTTGGATCTCCTTACAGTCCAAGGGACTCTCAAGAGTCTTCTCCAACACCACAGTTCAAAAGCATCAATTCCTGGGTGCTCAGCCTTCTTCACAGTCCAACTCTCACATCCATACATGACCACTGGAAAAACCATTTTTAAAGGTATGAAAGCTGATTTTTGCCCGGGAAACATTGTTAAGAGATTAGCTTTCTTGGGGCCTGAAGTTTGTTAAGGTGGCTCAAGGTCTCCAGCAAGCCATCCTGGCAGTTGGGGGCCATTATCTCCAAAGAGCACATTGAACCCTAGTCACTTTGCAAGGAGACTGTGCTTTTGCTGTTATTTCCTGAGGGTTGCAAGACACCTGTCCAGCGACCTTACCCAACTGGGTGATTTCTCAGGAATTGTGGCAATAATCAGAAGCCCTCTCTAGGCATCAAATGTAACAGAAATTTCCTCTCCTTTGACGCTTCCATCACTGCAGGCAGATCAGACGAGGTTCTTTCTCTCTGGCATTTCATGCCCACTTTATATTACTGAAGCTGCTTTGATAATTCTTCTTACAGAACCTGGGACTTGTAACTTCAGATCATTAGTGCTCCAGAGAGGAACCTTGGCCCAGTGGTTCCATTCATCGGGGCCCCAGGGAAGGCTTAAGTAAAACTTCTTTCCCCTGTTATGTCCCAACAGGCTGTGGGTCCAAGGACTCCAGAAACCTCTGTGCACCATTTCTGTTACTGCTACTGTCCAGTGTTGGCTGTGATGCGGCCCCTGGAATCCAAGCCACGGCCCACTCAAGAGATGAGGTGGCTCCCTCACACCAACCTTGGAGTCATTGATTGGGGAACCATGGGGGTTCTGGTCTCCTGGGAAGTTTCACATGAAGACTCGGTCTCTTTCCGGGAATTTCTCCAGTGAAAATCATCAGTTTGCACACGAGATATTCTTGACTGTCCTTCTGGGCAGCCTCACAATTTAAATGTCATCCCTACATTTCCTGCTGGGTACCACTTTCCAGGCATGGGCAGTGGGGGTGAGGCCTAGCTGTCTCCCAGGGTCCAGATCCCGGGGAATCTGGGGCACACGTGTGGGAACCCAAGCTCAGAGCCCAAGCCTGAGTGTGTGTTGCTGTGGTGTTTTTTTTTTTTTACAGGTTCATTGAGGTGTCACTGACATATGATAAACTTGACAGCACATATAAATATTTAAAGCATACAGTCTGATGACCTTGATTGTATGTATCCATCCTTGCAGTTATCACCTCATTCAGGATAAAGAACACACCCACTACCCCCAAAGTTTCCTCCTGCCCCTCTGCAGCCCCTCCTGCCCACCCCTCCCTGAAACACCTCACACACTGTTACAAAGTTGAAGACAAAAACAGGAAACAGGAAAGCGACTCTACCCATTCCACAAGTCGGCTGTAACCCCGGCTCCAAAACAAGGCTAAGGAAATTATAAGACAATTAGGGGCCAGTTTTTCTTTTGGACCTAGATGTGAAAATCTTCAATAAAATGCTGGTTACTTGAATTCCTCAATTAGGGAAAAACATATGACCAATTACAATTGCACCCCAGACTCCCCCCCTTTTAAAAAAATTCTCCTGTATGTTATATATTTTTCACTGAATCTTTGTTCATTTTCCAGTTTTCCCTCCAATTTCCCTGCAGTAGTCAATTTGGCTGATACTCTCC
Source organism: Madoqua kirkii (assembly GCA_006408675.1). Lineage (NCBI taxonomy): Eukaryota > Metazoa > Chordata > Mammalia > Artiodactyla > Bovidae > Madoqua > Madoqua kirkii. Next base: position 9,103 of record SJYC01080594.1, on the reverse strand, counting down.
TTTTATCCTGACATTGCCCGAGCAGCTTGGCTGTGTTCTCATAAGCTTCTGGAGGGGAAATGTGTTCTGGAGGAAGAAAGGATGCTGGTGGGTGGCAATCACCCAGATTTCAAAATGAAAGGAGCAGAGGAGGAGGGAGGTTGGGTTCAATTCCAGTTTTCTTAGGTCCTTTTATTGCTTGTCAATCTTGTGAATGGGTCTCAAGAAATACCACGAAAGGACCTGGTATAACTGGTATAACTTTGTGTCAAAGCTCCAGAATACAAAGGCTGCTTCTTTGATCTGGAGGTTAGGGCCCAACAATTTGGGTTTCTAGGGTAAGGCATTTGTTTTCTATTCCCTCAGTGTGTGCAGCTCTTCCCTCAGTCTGGGCAGCTGTCTTTAACACGACTCACGGTATTGAGGACGTGACACATGGTGAAATGTCGAACATTCATTTATCGACAAATATTTATCAATTAAGTGTGAACTCAATTAAGTGTGAACAGTTTGTGAAGATGAAAATGAAGACAATGCTCTATTAAAGTTGTTTGCATCAAGAAGCACACGTGTGCCTTGTTCGCTGTGTGTGTGCTCAGTCATGTCCAAGTCTTTGCGACCCCATGGACTGTAGCCCACCAGGCTCCTCTGTCCATGGGATTTCCCAGGCAGGAATACTGGAGTGGGTTGCCATTGCCTTCTCCAGTTAAAACACTGTAAAAGCAAGGGCTCTGTTGGGGTGCAGTGGGGCAGAAAGGGGTGAGAAGGCTTGAAGGTCTTTGCAGGATCTGCCATGGCAGCCCTTGAGGAATGACAGGCCGGCTTGCAAAGTGGTTTCTCTGTGGTAATGGGAAGGCTGGGGATGGGGTGGGTGGGGCGCAGACACAGCTGTCCTAAGCTGCCTATGGAAACAAAGGGGCCCCAGTGTGGAATACCAGGAAAGCCTGCAAAGTGGGCTGGGCCTTCTCACGGAGAACCCAGAAAGCTACCTCATGCCCATCTCCAGCCAATCCCACAAGAGGCCACCACTCTGGTGTCTGTGGCCACAGAAGGTAGGTGTGTGATTGACTAACCTTGTACTATTCTACCAGGTTTGCAAAGCGGTTCTCCCATTTCACACGCCCACCAGCAATGAGAATGCCAGTTACTAACAGGGATATCCTTGTATTTATATAGTTCTATTACATTGTAGTTTATCATTTTCCTGAGGGCTGATAGTGTTGAGTAGCTTGCTGTGTATAGCGACCATTTCTATACTTTGGCAGAATGTTAGTTCAAGTCTTTTGGCAGAATGTTAGTTCAAGTCTTTTGGCCATTTAAAAACATGAGTTGCCTTTTAAAGTATTTGCTGTGTGAGGCTTCGTTGAAGCACATGGGGTCTCCATTGTGTCACGCAGGGTCTTTCCTTGCAGTGCACGGACTTGCCAGTTGTGGCACTCTAGCTTAGTTGCTCTACGGCATGTGGGATCTTAGTTCCTGAACCAGGGATGGAACCTGTGTCCCTCGCAATGTGGCTTCCTAACCACTGGGAAAGTACCCGCCTCCTCCCTTTTTTTCTTTTTTACTCTTGAGCTTTGGCAGTGTATGTTAAGAGTTCTTTACATAGCCTGGGCGTAACATGTGCATTTGACATAAACACACACACAATTTTCTCAATATGTGACTTGCCTTTTCATGAATGGTTGTTGTTCAGTCCAACTCTTTGCGACCCCATGGACTGCAGCACGCCAGGCTTCCCTTTCGTTCACTGTCTCCCAGAGTTTGCTCAAACTCATGTTCATTGAGTCAATGATGCCATCCAACCATCTCATTCTGTCTCCCCCTTCTCCTCCTGCCCTCAATCTTTCCCCACACAAGGGTCTTTTCTAATGAGTCGGCTCTTCACATCAGGTGGCCAAAATAATGATATATTTGCTTAAAATCTTGTGGATCCAGATTATAAATTACTTCCTTCTATGGCTAAGTGTTTGCTGTCCCATTGTACTGTGATGTGGAGAGGGTTACATGGTAGAAAAGCCTGTTCCCAGTTTGTCATCTGAGTACATGGAGCCAAGAGCCACAGCAAAGCCCACTGCTGTGCCGTAATAAACATGTACAAATGCAGAGCAACTGCTGAGAATGAGCTGTTACGGCATTAAAGTGCACGAATAAGATGACAATGTGGAGTCCACATGTGATTATTAGTTGATAAAACTCACATGAACCTTTGGCGATGGTCCCTCCCTCCCCCAAGATCTGTCTGGCCTGTCAGGAAAGGTGTCATTTCCTGCTGGGAAGATGAGACAAGCAATTCTCCGTGGCCCCCAGCACCCCAGGAACTCCAGATTCTTTTCCATCTGCTCGTGTGCTCTGCTGTCAAAGCCTATTTGGCAGAGATCTTTGGAACTGAGCTAATGTACTTCGTCACTTGTTACAGCCAGCCAGATTCCAAATTGATCTAGTGGAAGAGATGGCAGCTGGGCTCAGGCAGGGTGAGAACCTTCCAGGACGGCCAGCAGAGAGAGCACACACTCCCTAGTCGAGAGCCTGGGAAGGGAGAGTCCTTGGAGCAGCTAACCAGGGGCCTAGGATGACAGCTTCATCAACCATGGAGCAGGAAATGTGTTTAATTTACCTCCCCCTACTGGGACACGACGCTGAGCATTTTAAACACGTGGTTACTGAGCTCAGTCGGTAAAGAATCTGCCTGCAGTGCAGGAGACCTGGGTTCGATCCCTGGGTTGGGAAGATCCCCTGGAGAAGGAAATGGCAACCCACTCCAGTATCCTTGCCTGGAAAATCTCATGGACAGAGGAGCCTGGTGGATTGCAATCCATGGGGTCGCAAGAGTCGGGCACTACTGAGCGACTAACACAACACACACTAGCGGTTTGTATACTTTCTTTTGTGAAGCATCTATTCAAGTCTTCCCCCATTTAAAGAAATAAGGTTGCCTGTCTTTTTCTTTTTTTTAATGAGTTCTTAATATAGCCTGAATATCAGTCCTTTGTTAATATATGCTTTATAATTATATTTTTCCCAATCTGAATTTTATATAATAATCTTGTACACCATGACCTAGCTAAATCATCTTATTAGTTCTGATAGTTGAAGATACCTTAGGCTTTTGTATATAAATGATCATATTATTTGCAAATGGAGACTATTTTATTTCTTCTAATCTTTATGCCTTTTTATTAGCTATTTTTCTTGCCTTTGGTATATGGCAAAATGTTAAGTATAAAAAAATCATGAATGAGTCAAATATTCTTTTCTGTATCTATTGAAACTATATATATATTTTAAAAAGCACATATTAAAAGGCAGTAACTCAAACAAGTTTAGTAAATGGCTTTGCACAAACATCCACCATTACCCTAGTGCTTATAACATCACAATTTATGATAGATGGCAGAGACTGGGCTCAAAACACAAACCTTCTGACTTTAAGGCTCCTTTCCTTTCACCAGCACCACGGTGTCTTTGGACTAGTGGAACATAAGAAATCTCATGATAATGCTTTTGGTTTTTTCCTCTTTATTTTTATGAATAAAATACAACATACATATTATCCTTGGCAATGAAACTGACAGGATGAAAACACTTAACTCTTGAGATGGGAGACAACATAAAAAATTGGCATCCTAGGGACAACATGACTTTTCAATCAAATCACATCATTTCCAAGAACAGCTGGAAAATAACCTGAAAGAAAAGATGTCATTTTAAAATTAAGGTAGTGTGTGTGTGTACAACTGTTGAAAAATGTTTGAAACATTTTAATCCATGTCATATTGTTTTTTATTAAGTGACATGTTTATAAAAAAAAAACAACCCAAAAACAAACAGCTGAAAGTGCCAGACAGAAAATAGAAACTACAGAGTCCCAGAATATATATTCCTTTCAGATGTGTAATACATTTATGTAAAACAGTTGAAATATGTTTGATAGAAAGAAGGGACACTTTAATCTCACGTGACTTTCAGTCAAGTGCAATTGGGGAAAACAGTTGAAAATGCATGAAATTTGATGAAGTGAATTCCTACATTTGAAAACCTGTGACTCCATTGGGTAGAACACACGAGACGATGACTAAGGCAGATTCTCTCAGCCTCTACAACGCACATCACAGTTACAGAGTATTTTTGGTTTTAAAGCTTTTGCTAAAAATATTTTACTCATTAAATGCATAGTATTAAATGTACATTGAAAGCTAACTGAAGTGACTTAAATAATAAGACCAGGGACGATTTGTAACAAAAATTGTTAATGTCTGCCATTTTTTCCCCTCCAGGAAAGACAAGTGAGGTAGTTTATACTGTATGTACATTGTAAAGAAATTAATATTCCAGTTTGTTCAAAGATCTCCCCTTGAACTCACTGAATTCATTGTTCAGTGACCTGAAGAATCATATCCTCACGGGAGTTGTTTAGCAAAGGAATCTTCTTTTATGGACTGGAGGCAAGAAGGAGCCCGTTCTAGGGTTTTTTTCTGAATAAGCATTCCTAAAACGTTAACTTTCTCTAACGCTCTCCTAGATGTCATTTCCCTAACTACACACCAAGAGTGCATGGGACAAGGTGAGGTGGAAGCTTCCAAGAACAGAATTTAGAAGCCCAGGGTGTGACTCTTCTTTTGTTTGCAGATACACTATTCATGCTTGCCTTTACACTATTCGTTTTTATAGATGACTGTGACTATTGCAAAAACCACTCTTCATAAGGCAAAGATAGTTTTTTCAACACTTAGGTGACTGGCATTTTGAGTTTTAGTTGTACAGGTCTGTATATTCATTAAGAATAAACAGGTTTAAAAAGTAGTAATAAGATCAGTAAAAAGAACTTTTTTAACCTCAGAAAAATTAGTTTGTGTGTCTACTGGAAATTCTTCTCTGATCAGCTAGTTAATTCTATGACTAAGAAGTCAAATTACATCCAATATATTGGTATTGACATGGGCTTCCATATTTTATAGTTATTTTAAAGTTGTCACACATCCTTGAAGGCAGTGAAGTGATTAATTTAAGATTATTGACTGGGCTGAGCCTTTGATATCTAAATGATGTCACATCTTATCTACATCAAAGGATAAGAAATTCAGAAATTTAATTTTTTTACCTGTCATCTGTTAGCCATTTATTTAAAACTAATGACTAATGGGGTAAATTTAAAACTTTTAGAAGTCTTCCATCAGTACTAAGTGTTTTCAGTCAAAAGAAATAAAAATTCCGAAATAAAAAATTAAAAATAAAAGATTGGCTAGGTCGGTGAATTTTCTAAACACAAAAGAATTTATTCTAAATGAGGAAATTCAGTTAGAAAAATCAGTCATTGTTTTAATATATACACAGAAGTGTAAGGCACCTAATTTGAAGAACTTCCTTGTATGTGTGTATCAGTTGCAGCCATCTTTTGTCTTGGAGCTTAGCAACCAATACACGGAGTAAAATGCTTACTCCTGTTGTTTGAATTGCAAGAATGATAACTGCATTTTCTCAGACCCTCAAAGTTCATTAGGCAAACTCACATGCTGTCAATTAGCCATATATTGAAAACCGATGAAATATAGGAATAAATATAAACCAACAGAATGCATGTTTTTCTTCCACTGGGTTTTCAAGCAAAGAAAATAAAAACTCTCAAATAAACAAAATGAATGGATATTAGCTCTCCACAAAAATGTAACAAAGCCCCAATGGCCAGGAACGTTGAATATAAATCAAGATTTTATAGATATCAAGGGATAATGAGCATGGAAAAGATTTCTTCTATAATATAGGCTTAAGTTATCATCACATTATGTTCTGAGACTTGGTAAGAAGATAAAGGGCTTCCCAGGTGGCACTAGTGGTAAAGAACCCACCTATCAATCCAAGTAGATAAAATGTTTTCTGCATTTGTGAGCAACTTTGTCTACTGTTTGAACTGCAAGGGAGAGTCATTTGGATGTTAAGTTGCATTAAAACTCATATAAACTCGTCAAAATCTCAAGCTGTAGAATCTAATCCAAAGCACACATGTGGGATAAGAGAGACCTCTGTCCCCGTTTCTCCATGCTGCAGTCCCCAGAGGAAAGGCAGGGCTCCCTGACCTCTCAGCACATGTCAGATCTGCTCTCAGAATCGTGGAGAACTGTGCTTTCTCACCAACTGCAGGCCTGGAAAAAAGGCTCCGTGGGCTTCTGGGAGCGAGGCAGTTTTCAGGTCACCTAACATGCATCTGATTCTAAAGCCTGATCCTAATCCACGGGGCCTGGCCAAGTCTATGATGGATGAACACAAACAAAATCTGTTTTTATAGTATAGGAAGTCTGGATGGAATGGTATTTTTCAGCACTATTGGATAAAGAGCAGTTGGATAAAGGCAGTTCTGCATTTGAACAGTGGGGCTGCAGAAGTGATTATCTACAGTCATGAAACTTAAAAAATGATCTGTTTGGGGAGGAAAGACAATCCGGGCCTGGCACATGGAGAGCTATTCACTGAGCACCATCATCATGATGAGAAACAGAAGCTCCAGGACTGCTGACTACACTGAAGGTTACAGAGGCACAAAAGAAAATCCTTTGTAAACCTGACCTTAACTACGTGTTCATTACAGAGTAAGCTTTACAAGTATCCGTTTTCAATAGTCCATGATGGGGAAATGTTCACTTGCACCAGAAAGCAGACAGTCACAGCACGGTACAGCACATGTAACAATACAGTGGTCTGCAGACACAAGTTCCTCCTCCTCCAATTCAGGAGCGAGCCGGAGCGAGCCAGAGCATCAGTACTGTATGTGTGACTTTGGAAACAGATTCTCCTTGGAAAGGAGATCTAAATTACTGTTCAGAGAAGAAATTTTTTTTTCTGGCATTCTTGTTCAAAAAGGTCAATATATATATATATATATAAAACATAGGTATAAAAAAGTCTCTTCCACCTCTTGTGTTTGGCAGCATTTGCTACATCGAGAAGTGCCTCTTATCCCCAGGTGTAAAGACCAAGCTCATTTCTGTTGTGAGTCAAAGTATCAGAAATGATGAGAGCTCCATATTTTATGTTGGCCTTTCTTCTGGAAGGATCATACCCTCTTTCCTTCACTCTTACCAAGGAACCACCATGAGACGGCTTCAGCTCAGATGGTCAACCAGCTCCTCTTCCACGATTCGTGCTGACAATTCCGGGAGACACCAGTTGGGCTGAGAAACACCGAGAGGGTCTAGGGACAGACATGTCAGAAGCTTGTTTTTTCCCTACTGAATGTAGGACTCCTTGGCATGTAATACATGATAGCTGCCATCTTGGAGGGTGATTTCAAACACTCTGTTGGGGTTTAATCACCCATTCTGCCTGGGGATTCACATGATAAACATCCAATATATAAGCATCCGGATCCAAGCAGTGTTGTCCTAAAAGAAACGAAAATTTGAGAATGTTTTCAAAAGGCCACACTTCTGTGCATGGGCCTATTTGTGTGTATGGGTGTTGCGAGTCTCAAATAAGGCCAATATCATTCTCTCAGCTTAAAGCAGATTCAGTTTAAAGTTTCCAGCACAGCCAACCTACCTTCCTTCCCTCTTTATTTCTTTCTGACTGTGAAGTACTCCAAATAAACCCCATGTGACACTGTGGAAAAAAACAGACTAACCCCAGGAAAACTGCTCCCCAGATTCCACACCAATTAGAAAAACATAGCAAGAACCTATTTTAGGCATCAACTCATTTATATGATGATGATCACTGATGATCACTTATGTGATAATACATGTCCTCTAAATTTTTTTTTTTACAGATAGTAACTTGGCCGGGACTAAGGATGAACATGAAATTTTATTTTAGGAGTGGTCATCTCATTTCTCCTGTGGGCAGAAGATCTGGAATAACAACAGAAAGGGGCAAATGCATTTGAAAATTCTTATGCACAGTGTGTTTGAAATGTGCACTAAAGTCTCAAAAAAACCCCAAGATTACATTGCTTGCTTGACTCATTCATTCAGTTTCAAGTATTTCTCGAGCCATTATGGTGTCGAGCATTATTCTAAGGGCTGAGGCCATAGCAATGCATCAGACAGGTAAAAATATCTGCCCTCTTGCTTATGTTCTGAAAGTGGTAAAAGGCAACTAGCAAATAAGAAAGTTGATGAGAAGTAAGCCCGATGATGATAAGAATGTGAGAGAACGAGAAAGCCAGGAAGGCAGAAAGAGGATCCCGTCCAGGAAGCGAGGATCCCGTCCAGGAAGCTCTCACTGAGGAGCTGATACAGCAGCAAACACCTGCCAGGTGAGGGAGTGAGGAGAGGGCCATCCGAGGGAGGGCGCTCTGGGCCCGAGTCGGCGCGAAGGCTCAGGACAAGATGCGCTGGTGACTGGGTGTGAAGGTGGGTGTCGAGATGGGTCCGGATGTAAACCTGAGAGATGGTGGCATCCAGATGCCTCCAGAACAGGGAGACGGACAAGCTCACCACGGAGACAAGTGCAGACAGAACCATCCCCCATGCTCCGAGGGTGAGAGGATGAGGAGTAACAGGCAGAAGACACGCAGAAGGAGCAGCCTGTGAGGTGGGGCTGGAGGGCAGGGGAGCCAGGTGCCCAGGGGCCCTGGATACCAGGGGAAGAGGGCACTGTTTTCAAAGGAGGGGAGGATCAACTCGGGTGATTATGCAGACACAAGGAAGCCCTGCATTTCACACCTGAGAGTCCTCTGGTGACCTGGACACAAGAGCAATTCTGGAGAAGTGTCGAGGGGTAAAGCCTCAGTGGAGTGGCTTCAGGAGAGAAGGAGGGGGAGAGACTGGAGCACAGACGACCAGTTCAGGAGCCGTCGCTGCAAGTGGAGCAGAGAAATGGGAGTCGACTGGAAGGGGTGGAGAGAGTTGTGTGGAGATGAGCAGAGGGACAGAAATGTTGATGCGGAGAGAAATGGTGGGGTTGGGAGGGGAAAGCTGACGACAGAGGGGATGATGACCACAGTCCTCATCAGCAGGAGGGACGTGCCGGCCATGAACAGGAGCACAAGGATTTCATCCCAACCATGAGGGCAAGAGGGAGCTAAGTTCACACGCGCGGGGACGGAATTTTCTTTTTATTCCTTCCCATCCCCTCAGGGGAAGAGGATGAACCTGGACTGAGAGCTGAACAGTGAAGTTCAACCAAAAGGATG
>SJYC01080593.1:0-51604 GCA_006408675.1 Madoqua kirkii | reverse complement strand
TTTTTTTTTTTAAGTAAAAAGACTGAACTCAGAGAGCATATATCTTCATTCTTCAAGGTTATGACCTGGTCCAGATGTTTTCTACTCTGTCCAGCATTTCCAGGCTTCTTTTCTGTGGCCATAGGTGTACAGAGTAGAGATTTGACTTTCCTTTGAATTTTCTGCCATTAGTAAGGCCCAACATCAGTGTGAAATATGTATTGCCTAGATACATTTTTCAGAAGGCACTAACATTCTTCTTCATAGAACACAGCGTTTGGTGTACTTGAAAGAGGTTAGCTTGTTTAGAATATTCACCTTTGAGGAAGCTGGAAGTGTCTTCCTTGATGCCTCTCCTCCCTCTCTCCTTCTACCCATCTATCTATCCATTTCTCCATTCAGCACATGTATACATATTTATGTTAAGCATCTATTGTGAGCCAAGCAGTGAGCTAACTATTAGATATTTAAAGCAGAATAACCCACCACCTGACTTTTAATCTAGTAGAGAAGAAAAAAGATGTGAAGTTAAACGAGGAAAGTGATGTAGCCAACACGTGAGTTCATTGAGGAAGTTGCGCTGACAGATGGGGAAGAGCTTGCTTGTGGAATCAGGCAGATCTAGTCTTCAAACTAGCCCTGCCACTAACAAGCTCTGTGTCCTTGGGCAAGTTATTTAACTCTAGTAAGACTTGCTTTCCTCGTCCGAAAATAAGAGTCACAATAGTGTTTGCTTCATAGAATAGTAGTGAGGATTCCTGAATGAAATAAGATCATCATGGAAAGTGTTGAGCACAGTGTTCAGCACTTAGTAGATACTCAACTTTTCTATCATTAGAATTAGTGATACTGTCTGAGAAAACTTTATAGGAGAGTTAACTACTTTAGTATTCTTTCCTTGAGAACCCCATGAACAGTATGAAAAGGCAAAATGATAGGATACTGAAAGAGGAACTCCCCAGGTCAGTAGGTGCCCAATATGCTACTGGAGATCAGTGGAGAAATAACTCTAGAAAGAATGAAGGGATGGAGCCAAAGCAAAAACAATACCCAGCTGTGGATGTGACTGGTGATAGAGCAATATTGCATGGGAACCTGGAATGTCAGGTCCATGAATCAAGGCAAATTGGAAGTGGTCAAACAAGAGATAGCAAGAGTGAATGTCAACATTCTAGGAATATGGTTTTTCCAGTAGTCATGTATGGATGTGAGAATTGGACTGTGAAGAAGGCTGAGCACCGAAGAATCGATGCTTTTGGACTGTGATGTTGGAGAAGACTCTTGAGAGTCCCTTGGACTGCAAGGAGATCCAACCAGTCCATTCTGAAGGAGATCAACCCTGGGATTCCTTTGGCAGGAATGATACTAAAGCTGAAGCTCCAGTACTTTGGCCACCTCATGCAAAGAGTTGACTCATTGGAAAAGACTTTGATGCTGGGAGGGATTGGAGGCAGAAGGAGAAGGGGACGACAGAGGATGAGATGGGAGACGGCATCACTGACTCAAATAGACATGAATGTGAGTGAACTCCGGGAGGTGGGGATGAACAGGGAGGCCTGGCATGCTGGGATTCATGGGGTCACAAAGAGTCGGACACAACTGAGCGTCTGAACTGAACTGATTTTGATGCCTCACTCTTAGAAGTCTAGGAGACCAAATTATCTACATTTTTAAAAAAAGGTACCTTTATCTGGTTATGAACAGAGATAAAGGAATGAGGAAGGGAGCGAGAAAGAGAGGGAGGCAGAAAGAAAGAAAGAAAAAAAGGAAGGAGAGGCAGGAAGGAAAGGAGAGAAGACTCTGGGCGGCCTGCTCACCTACTGTATGGTTAAGTAAATCAGCCCCTCCTGCCATCAGCCTTGTGTGTGTTTGTGTGTGTGTGTCACTCAGATCATGTCTGAAGCTTTGAGACCCCATGGATTGTAGCCCGCAAGGCTCCTCTGTCCATGAGATTTCCCAGGCAGCCATGCTGGAATGGGTTGCCATTTCCTACTCTAGGAGAACCTTAGAATAGAATAACCTATCTCATGGGGGCCTATAGGGGAGCAGCAGCTTGTTGGCCAACTAACTCCTGAAATTTGAAGCATCTGTCATCATGACTTTTGAGTTTATAATAGGGATTCATTGTTTGTTTTCTTCATGGCTTTTTTTTTTTTTAACGTTTCATTGTTTTTCCTTTCTCTTGTGTTGGCCAAAATGTTCATTTGGACTTTTCCATAAGATATTAAGCTTTGGCCAACACCAGATACTTTTATTCTGAAATGGTATAAAAAGGCAGAAAATGTCAAGGGCAGTACAAAAAACTCCAGTATACCCTTTACGTGAAAACTCCATTCAAGTTTCAGTAATGGTCTCGGGAATGCCTTTCGTAGTAGAGGGTCCAGTTCAGGACCACGTATTGCGTTGAGTTGTCACACCTCTCCAGACTCCTTCCATCGAGAGTAAATGCCTCGCTTTTCCTTAACATCTGCAGGCTGGGCATTTTGTTGAATGTCTCTGGGTTTGGGTTTGCCTGATGTTATCCCTGATTAGGTCCAAGTTATGCATTTTTCAACCAGAATGCCTCCTATCCAAGACCCAGAGAGGCCTCTTGTTGAATCTCATCTTTACTTACTCTATAGGATAGCAATTCCATGTGTTTGCCAGTATTACCAAAAGAGAATTTTCCATAACTTACAGTGTTCATATGGTTCTAAATGTAGCCTAGAGTGTTGATGTCTGTGTTCCAGCCTTTCTTGGTGTGGTGGTACAAGAGGGGGAAAAGGCGATTCCATTCCACATAGATAGAAAGTGTGTGTGTATAAGTGATCCAGATACCTGCAACAGGTCATGGGAGAACGAAGGAGGACCTACTTCTTCATGTGAAGGAGCATTTCATGGGAAAAATAACAGTCAGTCATTTATAAATGAATCTGGATTCTCCAGGGGTTTGGAAAGAAGTGACTGCAACACTCAGCCTTCTGATTCCTGAGCAGGAGAGCAGATGAGAAAGGCAGAATCATGGGCGTCATCCTAGTCCTGCTGAACAGAATCTGCATTTCAACCAGATCCTCAAGTCATTTGTAGCATGGTGTGTTTGAGGAATGCTTATCCAGGCCAGTATGAATCAGTCAAGTAGCTTGAAAAATACAGAAGCTTTGGTACTAGAGGGATTCTAATGTAATTTGGTTTAGGTGCAGTCTAGGCAGGTGTTTAGAGTGAAGTGAAAGCTCCCCCAGGAAATTCCAGCAAGCCACCCAGACTAGCAGAGCTTTGCTCCGATCTCAGTACTGAAGGAAAGGAAGCATAGTGTGTTCAAGGACCCATGGTAGGTCAGCAAGCCTGGTTGTTGGGAAGGAGCATGCTAGCTTACATGTCAGGGCAGTTGAACACATGGGGATGGAGAGAGAGGACACTGGATCAAGCAGGGCTTTGTTTCACTCCACTGTAGACCATTGACTCAGTGCGAGGGGGCCATGGGTAGGTGGGAAGAAGAGGGAAGGATTCCACTACCTCAAGAATGGAGAAGAGGCTATGTCAGGGAAACTGCTTGGAAGGTATGCTACAAATCAGGCATGGTGGCAGGGCCGGCTGCATCATTTATGGGGCAGAGTACAAAGTAAAAATATGGGCTGCTTGTTCAAAAACAATGGTGTTATTAAAGTTCTGAAAGGTAAAAGCATTTCCTTTTTTCTGTGGTCTTTCTTGACCTGTCGTGACACTTTTAATCACCTAATCGTGCTCCTTCAGGCACAGGGACATTCCCTGTGTAGGTGCAGGTCCTTACAGACATCCTGGAGTCTGTCTCTGTTGCTCAGTGGTATATGCAGCGGTGCTGGGGGTCCTTTCCACTAGCACAGGACTGAGGTGCCATGTCCTGCTTAGAGAAGAGGACTCAGTCTCCCCTCCGTGGCTCCACCACTTCATCTCATAGTGGATGGTCAATCCCCAGGGGGGTTGTATTTTAGCATCAAGACACACTTAGCACCTGGAGAAGGGGTTAAGTGAGAGGTTTACTCCTGTTAGGTCTCTGGTTGAAAATGCAATGGTACTATGTATGAAATTTATGGTACAGCCCCCTCCCCTCTGCACCCCCCAGGCCTTGATGTTCCCCATTCCTGTACCCAGCACTTCACCAGGGCTGGAGGGTGATAAGGTTGGTGGTCCCGGACAGGAGCCAGGCAACTAGGAACCTCTCACCTTTCATACCCCTCCTGCATGTCCCATTCTCCTTTGGACTTCGCTTATAAAACACAAAATCAAAGATAAGATTAAAAAATTCAAGATTGCCCTGCCCGCTGAGTGGTAAACCTGAAGTGGCCGGGCCGTCTAAGTGTAACTGCTCTGCCACTGTCTCCCTGTGTGACTGTACTGACCACTTGCCTATAAAGCTGGCCCTGGGGATGGGAGGTATTGAGGAAATGGTCAGATCAGGGCATGGTGATGTTCAAGAGGAAAGCCCTGTGAATAACTTCAAGATCTCTAATTTGTGTGACTCATTAGATGGTGGCACCAGTAGGAGATAAAGGGAACCAGGGGAAATAATTATTGAAAATGGGGATAAGGGCATGTTTTAGGTAGCTATGAATACTTCCTTTGTTCCAACATCTAATCATTGCTCATTTCTCTGGTTTAATTGCAGAGGTTGATGTTTTCTGAACAATGGCAAATAATAAAGGGGGGAAATGAACCTCCATGACTTCTAATTCTAGACAGCTCTGAGTGTTCTATCCTGCAGTACGATGCTAAATTTGGTTCACAATCAAGTGCCTATTTCTGTTCTCTTGAGGACTGTTTTCAGGGGAATTTTTGTCAAATGTCTTATAGGCACCTATTAGACAGATCCTACAGTGCGGGCTCTTTTTCAACTCCGCATAAGATGTCTTACATGAGTACATTTCCTGGAAGGATGTGAAAAGGTAAAGTGGGGCCTCCTTGTAGCCCCAGACTGAGGACAAAGTGATGTGAGCACCACAGTTTCTAAAGGGAAAAACCATTTAGCTAGCTCTAATTCACAATTGGAACCCCCTCCCCTAACCCCCACCCTCAAGTTTATTTGAAGGTTAACAACTGGTCCATCTTTAGTCTACCACGAGAAGAGAGTGAGGGGCCTAGCAAGGAGATCAGGGTTCATAGAAAGAGGTGTTTTCCTCCAGGGAATACTTTTTCCCGCTAGGGTCCAGGTGGGTGGTGGGAAATTCTCTTAAGAGTCCTCTGTGTTTTGGGAGTGTCTGAAAGAGGGCAAGGCCAGCACCAGCCAAATGTCTGCTGGGTGGCAAGTGTGCTAATGTGTCCTATCTAAGCAGGAGAAAGAGATCTGGAGAGAGAGGCCTAGGCCTGGGAAGAGAGCAAGTGGCCTACGGCTGGGCCAGCAAAGATACCTGTTTCCCAGGGGACAGGGGGACAGTATGGAAGACTGTCAGCATTTTGCTTAAACTCAGCAAAGGGTTGCTCTCCAGGTGAGTAACGCACTGAGGGCAAGAGGCTGTGGGGCGATGCTGAAGGCGAGAACTGCATGGAGGCCACGCTGGAGCTGTGCTGAGGAGCTCTAGGTGCTCAGGAGAATCCACGACAAGCGCACAGAAAAGCCAGCACTGGGGTGCTGGACCACATGGAGGACACCAGAGGCCAAACCGTTCCAGAAGCCGGGGTGAGAGATTGCCCCAAGGCCTGGCGAGCAGGAAAAGCTTGCCTCTCTGCTGCTCCATCTCCCCATCCCAGATGACTGAAGGAGCTGGAAAATAGAACCCTGAAGGAATGACAAGGGTAGAGCTTCAAACTAGATAGGACATTAAAGCAGTAAACTAGATTGGACTAATTTTATTAACCTCAAGTTGTCAGAAAATAGAGAATCTATACACAGTATCATTTCTAGCTGAGAAAATAAGAATTCAATACAGTGGGGTTGAAAATGGAGACAAAAAATTGTTTCAGAATTCCTTGGTGGTTCAGTGGCTAGAACTCTGCATTTTCGCCATTGGGGGCTAGCTTCGATCCATGATCAGGGAGCTAGGATCTCACAAGATGCGCCATGTGGCCAAAAAAAAAAAAAAAAAAAGTTCCGTGTTGTTATCTCTATTAAGCAGAGACAACTCAATAAGCTTATTTATTTGCATTCCTGGGTTAATCCTCATGCTCTGTGCTATATTTTAGTATCCTACCGAAGTATGTTTGCTGCATTTCATTTAAGATCTTTGCATCAGTATTCACTAAAAGAGATTATTCTATAGCTTTTCTTTCTTTTCTTTTTTTTGTATAATCTTGGTCAGATTTTATATCAAGGTCCTTGATGAAAGGAATTCAAAGTATTTTCTTCTTTCCCTGTGCTCTGAAGCAGCTTAACTATTTTAGAACTACATGTGCCTTGACATGCTAATGTGATTCACCTGTGAAATTTCCCTGACACTTTCGAGTGTGAGCAGGGGAGGCCCTGCTGTTCATTCTTTCACGTGGTTTGCACTGAACCGTGAGTAAGTGCTGGTGTTCCCCTTTTACTTCTCCCATGCCACAGGAAACCATGGCTATGATTTGGAAGATGGCCTCAATATTTAATTTCTAGTTTAAATTTAAGCCATTTGTCATGCAATGCTTGCTGTCCACAATTTATGGGCCTGGGTCAGTGTAGGACATTTAGGGGCACGTTGGGAGAAATAAGCATCTCCCCACCTCCAAAGAGAGTAGGGTCCTTTGGAGATCCACGTACCCGATCCCCTCCAAGAATACTACAACCTAGAACATGGTCGTTGTCAGATTCACATCAGTTCCCTGTGACTTACTCATTGTCCTTTATCTTTGGATAAAACATGGAAAATTTGTAAATGATAAAAATTGATAAAAGGTTAAAAAAATTTTAAAGGTTTTAAGATTCTGTCCTGCTCAATTATTTTTTAAGCCATTATTTTGTACCCAGTTAATCAAAAGCAAACCAACCAAGTTCCCCAAGCATGCATCCTGGGGTCCTCTGGGAACTTAGCCATAGGTTCCCCCCGCCAACCACTACCACACACGCTTGTCCAGGCAGCATTCGGGGGGAGCAGTACAACCGCTTTCTTCATTGGAGTAGAGAGCGCCCTTGGCAGATAGTTAGTCCCTGTTGTCAAGGAAGGCTGTCTTAAAATTGCATCATCATTTTTCCTGTAGTTCTTTCTCTGTCTGCTGTGAATGGATGAGGGAGGACTGGGTTATTTCAGTTCCGGCAATGGACACATCAAAACTGCTTCCCTTTTCCCTACTCTGTTTCCCTTGAGGACCTAATTTATTTCACGCATTTTGACCTACCTCTGCTGAAACAACCGCTGTGGTTCTCTGTTGAGGCCTTTCCCTTCCGCCTTTTCTGGCCCGCAGGCCAACCCCCCAGGCCATAGTCCTCTACACAGTGATGTCAGTCTGGCTGCTGGGCCCAGCTGGATGGAGGTGTGTTTTATGAAGTTCAACCCTGCACCCTGGGCCATAAATACATGTTGTGCACATAAATGTACAGCTAACACTGGCCAGACCCCTCCAAAGAACACTGTTAATAAGCAGACAGTAAGTCTTGAAAATATGGAAAAGCAGTTAATCTTTCCGCTGGCAAATCCTTCATAGGGGGTTGCTTTCCTCCACTGCAGTAATAGCTGCCTGCAACGATTTTCATCTCCTAGGACTCGAGGTATAAGTGGGGTGTTACTGTGGAGCTTCATGAGCACGCTTGGGAAATCTTCACCTTACAGGGCAATGTGTTAAAAGGAATAATGTCCTATACTGGTCATCATTAAGCATCCATGTTGAGTCTGGGTCTGCCCTCAAGGGGCTTGAGCACTAATAATTCCAGTACAAGACAGAAAGCCGGTGGCCTATGATTGCAGTCCCACAACAAGCCTGGGCTCCAGAGGCCTGCCTGTGTTTCTCTAGGAAGTCACTTAGTCTACTGTTTTCCCTTCTTTGAAATGGACACAATCACGTCTTTTTTTCATATAGCTTCTGTAAAAGTTTACTTACACTCTCTGAGTCCCAGTTTTCTCTTTTGTGAAATAAGAAAATCAATATTCTTTGCTCCTAGTACAATATTCCATTTTATAAATGTTTGAAGAATACATGTATACCTTCTCTTATAGAGAACTCCAGTGTTATAGATTACGTTCGTGATAACCCTGTATGCAAGACAGCAGAAGAGACACAGATGTATAGAACAGACTTTTGGACTCTGTGGGAGTGGGAGAGGGTGGGATGATTTGGGAGAATGGCATTGAAACATGTATACTATCATGTAAGAAACGAATCGCCAGTCTAACAGGATATAAGATGCTTGGGGCTGGTGCAGTGGGATGACCCAGAGAGATGATATGGGGAAGGTGGTGGGAGCGGGGTTCAGAATTGGGAACTCATGTACACCCGTGGCAGATTCATGTCAATGTATGGCAAAACTAGTACAGTATTATAAAGTAAAATAAAAAATAAAATAAAATATAGATTACATTTGTTTCCATGGACAATTATTCCCAGTCTTCTCCTCTTTTCTGCCGCTGCCATCCTGTTCTCTCACCCCCATCTCCTCCTCCCTTGCTCTCTCTCCCACTGATGACATGATAGGAGGATCAAACTCGAGGATAGGGATGGGGGTTCGGTAGACAGAACGTGCCTGGAGCCAATACGTGCTTGCTTTCTGGAGAGAGGAAGGGTCAAGGTCGTAAACTGCCTCTCATCCTCTGAGCAGCCATGACTTTTGTCTACGTTTCTCAGGTAGAAAAAGGGAGTTGCCAGTGGGTTGACTTGAACGAGAACATAGATGGTGGCTGTCAGTTTGGAGACGACATGATTTGCGCCTTAAAAAATATTTAATTTCACCTGGTCCTTACGTTTCTTTTATCACTGGAGAGACGCATCATATGTTCTGATCTTTTTTATGGTCCACCCACATGTTCTACTTGCTTTGTACTTTTATTCCTTCTGTGTTATCTCGTTATTCCTAACACAAATGATAAGTCTTATCCATCCCATTTATATTTCCTGTTCTCTGTAGCAGAATCAAATACTGTTAGATGAGTATTTTGAAATATGCCTAAAAATATTTATGTATAGTTTTGCAACATTATTTTCCCACTAACGTGTTCTGGATATCTTTCATAACACTAAATAGACATCTTTTGCCCTTTCATCTGTTGCCAAGTAAGCCCTAGAAGAGCCACACCGTTGCTTATTTAATCATGCCTCTACTGGTGGACTTTCCAATGGATTTTGTTTTCCCCTCCTCTCCATGTCATCTTGGGTTCTTGAACAATAATTTCTCTTACTGGTAAGTAAAACTACTGGCAGAGTAGGATCTAAATCATTTTCACTGAAACAGTAACAAATTATTCATATATTGCCTATAAAAGTTTACTTTCCCACCAACAGTGTAAAATAAGTCATTTCTTCCAACTCTCACTTATTTGATATTACCATAAAGTTTTACCATTCTGATGGTAAAAAATGAGTTTGATTATTTCAATTTCATTTTAATTTACACATACTTAATTTTAGTGAGATTAGACCCCTTTTACATATCAGTTGTCCATCTGTGTTTCCTCTTCTATAAATTATCTCATGGGTTTTATTACTAATAAAGGGCAAACAAGTTCCTTCTTCTCTCTTTTTTCTTATAAACTCAATTTTATACAGTTGTCCAGACTATATTTATATGAAATCTTAGGATCATCACCTCAAATTCCATCAAAATTCCTGTTGGGATTTTATTGAGCTTACTTTGAATTAAAAGATTACCTGAAGGAGAATGACACCTTTAATATATAACTGTTCTCTGTAACC
Organism: Madoqua kirkii; assembly: GCA_006408675.1. Classification (NCBI taxonomy): domain Eukaryota; kingdom Metazoa; phylum Chordata; class Mammalia; order Artiodactyla; family Bovidae; genus Madoqua; species Madoqua kirkii. Next base: position 41,863 of record SJYC01080593.1, on the reverse strand, counting down.
ACCACTGTGGAATTAGAGTATTTTTATGTTCAGTAAAGTTTGATCATTTTCTTTATAGAGAAACATCTTTTACTAGATTTATTCTTGGGCATTTCACAGTAATTATTGATACTATCAATGGTTCTTTATTTCATGAATATTTTTTTATTGCTTATTGCCAGTGTCAGGGAAAGCCTGTGGTTTTATATGCTGATTATGTAACTGGTTAGCTTTCTTGGTTCTTTTCTGTGTTCTAACAGTTGGTCAGTGGCTTCATATGGATTTTCTACAAACACAGTGATATCTGTTCTTTGGGTGATTTCATAATTTTCATTTGTGTGTAGATTCTCAATGAGCATTTCAGATTTTTTTCATGCAATTGGTTTGCTTGTGTTTTTATAGCCTGGCCAAATGTTGATAATTTATACATTATCCTCCAACGTGTGTTTGCTCTAAGTTTTCAAATTATTTGTAATGATACACATAATACTCACTTAAGAGGTTTACAGTGCCTCTGTCTCTTTGGGGTTTTAATGTAACTTTGTAACTTCTTTTTCTTGATCAGGAGTGTCAGAAGTGGCCTTATGTCCTTGTTCTTTTGAGTCTGAGTTTGATTCTTCTAGTTATCTTCACATTTTTACTTGCATTTTCTTCTTCTTTTATCCTTATGAATTTATTCTGTCATTGGCTCAGTGAATATTTACTGAGCATCTGCTCTGTCCCAGGCATAACTCTAGGCGCTGGGGATAAAAGATACCATGGGCAGACACAGGCAACTTTTTTCCCATGGAAACCACAGTTTGCTGACAGGGGGCCGACAGTGGGCAGGTAAGGAGAAAGTGGAGGCAAAGAGATTTGAGAAGAAAGGCAGTGTGGTTGTTTACTTGGTGTCCTTGACAAGAACCGATTCAAGAGTGTGATAAGGCCAACAGCCTTATTGGAGTAGATTTGTGAAAGGAAAGAAGTGAGGAAGTAGAGAAACTGAAAGAGAGGGATTTATCCAACCGTAAAAGAATATGTAATTGATGCTTTCTGCTCTTTGGACTGTGTTGCAGTTCCCTGCATTTGAAAATAGCGCATTCTGGATTACTTAGGTCTATAAAGTTTTTGCTGTCAATTTTATTAATAAAAAAGTCATGTGTCCATCAAATAGTTTTGGTATTAATATCAGCTTGTACATTATGATCATAAAAATTCATGTCATATCTTATTATACTATATATAGTCTAAAGAATAGAATACATTTATTGAGAGAAAGATGAATAAAGATGACTTGTAGAGAAATTGGCCACTTTTTAAGATTATAGTCTAGTTCAACTGAGTAAACTGAATTTGGTAAAAATATCATGAAAAATTTATGTGACAGGATTCTGGACTTGAGGCTAAACATTCAGTTAATCTATTTGCTCTAGAAGAATATGGGATTTGTTCTCCAACTTGCTTCTCCAAAGAGCCAGTATTTCTGGTTCAGGGAGTATTGTTATGATGACATTACTTTGTCATTTCAGTGTAGTGGGTCGGATGAGAAAGAGGTATCATTAAAATTACTTATGTTGGACTAAGTGTAAAGATGGGCGCAGAAGGTTAAAAAAAAAAAAAAGTGAGGAAGGAAAGCCCAAGATGGCAGAGTTGAAGTATATGCACTCACTTTCTCCTGTGAGAACACCAAAATCATGAGTAGCTATATGGCCTTTGTGCCAGCATAACCTGGTCTCTGGGATGATTGGAGCTCCTTAACCAACTAGCATTGATTTCATCCTAAACAATATGCCTCTGTTATGGGCAGACATTGTGCAGAGTGATTCAGGGAAAGGTTTAGGAAGTTCATGTTCTTTTATGATGACTATGACATGGCTTCAGTCTATCCTTGAGGTTAGGAGGAGAGAAACATACACTCAGAAGAACATCAAACGCAACTTGCAATGGTGTTTAAGCCCTAGAAGAAGAAAATGAGTCTCAGAAAAGCCTCACCTCTTAGAGCTTAGAAGCTGAGGTCGTTTAGCCAACTCTGTCTCTCCTGCTTCATGCACGTAAAAGTCTAGTCTTTCCGAGATGAGTTGTGTGAGCTACGTATGGATGTAGCTGTTGTCTTCTTAGTGAAGCTTCGGATTTGAAATGAAGAGCCTCATGGAAAGAGGCAACTTGAGTAGTAAACCAGTCTCTGAAACTTGTTTTCCAAAATACTATAGCAGTTCTCCCACTCCGGAGGAAGTTTTCCTCATGGCTATTAACCTGGAGGATGGTAAATGACCACTCACTGTCTCTCTGCCTCTTGTTCCAACAGGTCCTTTGTCATTCAGCAGATCCCGAGCAGCAATTTGTTCATGGTGGTGGTGGACAGCAGCTGCCTCTGTGAGCCTGTGGCCCCCATCACCATGGCACCCATTGAAATCAGGTATATCCTTTTGTGTGTCAGTCCAGCCGCTACTGATGAAGCTGGTGAGGGGGGCCAACAGTAAGGAAACGCAGGGGGAAACCTCAGCGAGGGAGAGATGCTCTTCTTTCCACTGTTAGAGAACAGGTGTTAGGGGAGCTAGGTGCCAAGTTTTGACGTCTGAAATGCAGAATAAGGAAAAGGACATCTTGGAAATGTGCCTTAACTACAGTCAACATAATGAATCACTCAAGTGTGAACGTTTAAAGGCCCAGAAGATCAGAAGGCGCCCGGAATCTTGCCATGGCTTCCATCCCGAGGTAATCTGAGACCCCTCCTACTCTTTTACCATCAGATTCTCCATGAGGATCTCACAGCCGTCAGAGAACTGTAGCTCAAAGGTTTACTCTTGAGAAAGTCATCCCTTTCAGGGAAACCAAGAAATAATACATAGGAACGCTAACGGTACTCTACATTCAGCCTCTCAATGCCTTCTTATTTAGTCTGTACTTAATAGTCTTTTCTTATTATACTCACGTATATTTTTTAAAAGCCTCTTTACTATCTTCCCTTTTACAAAAGTGCTACAGTTTTACCACTTTCCACTATTTCACATAAAGTGGCTCTGACCATCTTGTTTTACTTATTTCAAATTGTAGTTAAAGTTATTTTCCCTTGCTTACTTTTAGACAGCCTTTTACTTATAAAAAATTCATGTAAAGCAAAAGTCACAATACTAATGTCAGATCAAGAGTCACAATATCTAAATGTGGGATAATAAGCTTTTAAACGCCCTATAACACATGAGGTCACAGCTATAAAGGCACTCCATTTACACCAAAAGTGATGATCAGGGAAAAAATTAAGCTTCTAGTAAGAAAAGTAAACTTACAGATGTAGGACGATTGATGTCCTTCAAAGTTGTAGGCAAAAAACTTACATATAGCAAAATATTACAGTTTAAAAATAATCCACCTCCATCTTGAAAAATAGAAAACTAGCGTAGACCAGTTTGTATAGGGAAACTGAGAAGATACTTATTTTTTGTAAAATGCTACCATAGCCCACTGAGTGTTAATGTTACCTGTAAATACCAAATAATTTTAATGTTATTGAAACTATCCAAATACTAGGAAATATTTTAAAGTCAGAGTAGTGCTAAGAAGAATTTGGAATTTATTGGAGAATGTTTGCTTCTAAGTTCAAGGGAGAGTTCGATAACATATGTGTAAAGGCTTTTGATAAAATCCAATGATCACCTCTAATAAAAGGTCTATGTAAAATAGAAATATGAATAACTGTCCCAAGACAATAAAGCCACTTCATTTGAAACCAGAACTGCATGCTGCTGCTGCTGCTGAGTTGCTTTGGTCGTGTCTGACTCTGTGTAACCCCATAAACAACAGCCCACCAGGCTCTTCCGTCCCCAGGATTCCCCAGGCAAGAATACCGGAGTGGGTTGCTTTTTCCTTCTCCAGTGCTTGCATGCATGCTGAGTCCCTTCAGTCGTGTCTGACTCTGTGCGACCCCACAGACGGCAGCCCACGAGGCTCCTCTGTCCACAGGATTCCCCAGGCAAGAATACTGGAGTGGGTTGCTATTTCCTTCTTCCCAGAACTGCATACTTAGCACTAAAGTCACAAGAGTAAAAATCTTTTAAAGTTAACAAGACAAATTGCTTTGGAAACTAGATACATGATGAACACTATAAAACAAAAGAGCAGCAACAGTGACAAAAGAACAACCCACTGTTTCTGTCTTTAAGGTTCTAGACCCAGTGGGATGAAGTCAGTGGAAAAGAATAGATACTCTTATGTGTGACAGAAGTTCAGTTCAAAGGGGAGAACATAGAATGGACTTGAATGGTAAATGATGGTCTCATAAGAAATTCTAGGGATCAGACCATACTTCTGGATTGGAAGAATTAGCATTATTAAAATGGACATAGTACACAAATCAGTCTACAGATTCCCTGTCAAAACACCCACCACATTTCACAGAACTAGAACAAATAATCTTAAAGTTTATATGTTACCATAAAAGACCCAGAATCACCAAAGCTGATCTGAGAAAAAAGAACAAAGCAGAAGGCATCACCATCTCAGGTTTAAGACAGTGCTTTGAAGCTACAGTAATCAAAACAGCATGGCATTGCCACAAAAACAGACATAGTGATAATGGAGCAGGATAGAAAGCCGAGAAATAAACCCACATGCCTATGGCAATTAATCTTCAACAAAGGAGGCAAGATATACAATGGGAAAATGATAACCTCTTCAACAAGTGGCGCTGGGAAAGCTGGACAGTCATGTAAATCAGTGAAGTTAGAACACATCCTCACAAGACACAAAAATAAATTCAAAATGCCTTAAAGGTTTAAATATAAGACATAGCACCATAAAACTCCTAGAAGAAAACATAGGCGAGACATTCTCTGATATAAATTGTACCAATGTTTTCTTAGGTCATTCTCCTAAGGCAATAGAAATTAAATAAAAATAAACAAATGAGGCCTAATCAAACATGTAAGCTTTTATACAGCAAAGAAAACTGTAAACAAAATAAAAGGAAAACCTAAGGGGTGGAAAAAAGTATTTGCAAATTATGCAACTGAAAGGGCTTAATTTCCAAAATATACAACAGCTCATACAACTCAAAAACAAAACAAAGCCAGGCAGCCCAGTTGAAAAATGAGCAGATGACCTCAATAGAGATTTCTCCAAAGAAGACATACACATGACCAACAGGCACATGAAAAGCTGCTCATCATCACTAATTATTAGAGAAATGCAAATCACAGCTACAGTGAGACATCACCTTACACCAGTCAGAATGACCGTCATTAAAAGGTGTACAAGTAACAAATGCTGAAGGGAATGGGGAGAAAAGGGAACCTGCCTACACTGTGGATAAAAATGTAAATTAGTGCAGCCGCTGTGGGAAACAATATGGATGTCCCTCATAAAGGTAAAAGTAGGGCTGCCATATGATCCAGCAGTCTCACTACTGGGATGTATCCAGACAAAAATATCATTTGAAAAGATAGATGCACCCCTATCTTCCCAACAGTACTGTTTACAGTAGGCAAGACATAGGAACCATCTAAATGCCTACCAACAGATGAATCTGTAAAGATGTGTAGTTGTGTGTATATATATTATATATAATGGAATATTACTCAGCCATACAAAAGAATGAAATAATGCCATTTGAAGCAATTTGGGGGAACCTAGAGATTATTATACTAGCTGAACTAAATCAGAAAGAAAAAACAAATGCCATATGATAACCCTTATATGTGGAATCTAAATATGCCACAAATGAGCATATCTACAAAACAGAAACAAACTCACAGATACAGAAGTGGGGGCAGGGGAGGATTGGAAATTTGGGATTAACAAGTGAAAGCTATTATAAATGGAATGGGTAAACAACAAGGTCCTACTGTAGAGAACAAAGGACTTTACTCAGTATTCTGTGATAGACCATAATGGAAAATAAAATGGGAATATATATATATATTATACTTTGCTATACAACAGAAATAATACAACATTGTAGATCAATTATACACCAAGGAAATTTCTAAAAGAAATTAAAAAAGAAATTCTAGGTACTGAAGAGACTTTCCTATCCAAGACAAAAAAACATGGAAGAAAAACATTTAACTATATAAAAATTATAACCTTTGATGAAAAAAGATAACAGAGTCAGTATCCAATTTATAGAACCTGAATATATTTAAAATCAAAGCATAAAGAGCTCTTTAAATTGGTGAAGCAAAAACGGCATTTAAAAATAGACCAAGCTCTGAGACTTCCCTAGAAGTCCAGTGCCTGGGACTTTGCCTTCCAATGCAGGGGGTACAAGTTCAGTCCCTGGTTGGGGGGCTGGGGTCCCACATGCCTCACAGCCAAGAAACCAAAATGTAAGAAACAGAAGCAGTGTTGTACCAAATTCAATAAATATCTTTTAAATGAACTATAAAAAAAATCTTAAAAAAAAAGAAACAGTTAACCAAGGACATGAAAGATACAAGTCACTGGATGATCAGAAAATACAGGTACCAGTGAAATATCTGGCAATAACCATCGAAGGCAAAAATATCCTTTAGCTCTGCACTCTTATTCCTGGACATCTTTACCTTAGGCCAGAGCAGGAACAAATGTCATTTTTGGTGAAGGACTTGCATTCAGCACTTTTTGTAACAGTAGAGAGGAACCTAGAGATTATTATACTAGCTGAACTAAATCAGAAAGAAAAAGACAAATGCCATATGATAACCCTTATATGTGGAATCTAAATATGCCACAAATGAGCATATCTACAAAACAGAAACAAACTCACAGATACAGAAGTGGGGGCAGGGGAGGATTGGAAATTTGGGATTAACAAGTGAAAGCTATTATAAATGGAATGGGTAAACAACAAGGTCCTACTGTAGAGAACAAAGGACTTTACTCAGTATTCTGTGATAGACCATAATGGAAAATAAAATGGGAATATATATATATATTATACTTTGCTATACAACAGAAATAATACAACATTGTAGATCAATTATACACCAAGGAAATTTCTAAAAGAAATTAAAAAAGAAATTCTAGGTACTGAAGAGACTTTCCTATCCAAGACAAAAAAACATGGAAGAAAAACATTTAACTATATAAAAATTATAACCTTTGATGAAAAAAGATAACAGAGTCAGTATCCAATTTATAGAACCTGAATATATTTAAAATCAAAGCATAAAGAGCTCTTTAAATTGGTGAAGCAAAAACTGCATTTAAAAATAGACCAAGCTCTGAGACTTCCCTAGAAGTCCAGTGCCTGGGACTTTGCCTTCCAATGCAGGGGGTACAAGTTCAGTCCCTGGTTGGGGGGCTGGGGTCCCACATGCCTCACAGCCAAGAAACCAAAATGTAAGAAACAGAAGCAGTGTTGTACCAAATTCAATAAATATCTTTTAAATGAACTATAAAAAAAATCTTAAAAAAAAAGAAACAGTTAACCAAGGACATGAAAGATACAAGTCACTGGATGATCAGAAAATACAGGTACCAGTGAAATATCTGGCAATAACCATCGAAGGCAAAAATATCCTTTAGCTCTGCACTCTTATTCCTGGACATCTTTACCTTAGGCCAGAGCAGGAACAAATGTCATTTTTGGTGAAGGACTTGCATTCAGCACTTTTTGTAACAGTAGAGAACACATGAGAAAATGAACGACCATCAATAAGAAAAAAAAAATAGACTGAATAAAAGAAACTTAGAATAATAGACATGGAGAAATGTCTACCAAAGATGTGATCATTTACTTTATAAAATAATCACAGCAGACATCTCTACCAACAGTCCTTTACCTCTTGAATGTTCTGCATTGTAGTATGCAAAAGTTATTTAGAGTATTTTATGCATTGACAAGTGAAGTCAGAGACTGTCTTTACTAATGTGATGAAATGTACACAAGTCCATTTCCTGGACATTATCTAGATTCCAAATGATTTTGTTCATATGCTGGAGAACAGGGAGAGATCTGGGATGCCACATACCTTGGGAATTTTAAGGCATGTTGGAATCCAGCTCCGCTCTAACCCACCCTGCCTTTCCCTGTAGGAGAATGCGAGGGAGTGTGGGGGTGCGCCGAATCTCCAGGCCAAGATGGTCCTGATCCTGTTCCCTCTGCTTTTGATGCTCTTCTCAAGGTGACATTGATGGAGATGTTCTCTTGGCATGCTAAATTATGGATAAACTGTGAACCAAACTATGGTGCGACATAGGAGACATGAAATATAGTCCAACCATCAGCATCTCATGATTTTAAACTGTGCGTGATACAAATTCTTAAAAGTATGTTGACAGAAAAGTTATCTTTTTACTTTGCCAGTCATGCAAATGTGAGTTTGCTACATTATTATCATCCTTCATCAGAAACGGGACTGCAAGTGGGCAGCATCCCTTCTGCTTGAAACCCATTGAAACCAATTTAAAACTGTGTACTTTTTAAATAAAGTATGTTAAAATCATAATCTCCTGGTTTGGGTTTTGTTATTTTATTGCTGAGAATACAGACTGAAAAGTGCATGAAAAAGTCACCCATTCCAGACGGCAGGAAAGAATGGTTGTTGGCAGAGACTTTACTCTAAAGCAGATTCGAGACAAGCATTTAACAATTGTTTAGATGCTCTACTCTGTTTTAAAAATATTTACAGAAGTAAATCAAAATATCTTCTACACCAGAAGAATTTATTACACAGAACCCTGAACTTCAATAGAAATCATAATTTGGATGAGAACACAAGCTTCCATAATATTTAAGTGTTGAAGTATTTGGGAATAGAAATAAAGAAGTCATAAACCCTAGGAATCTGTTCTGAGAAGACTTGAAGGAGGAAAGAATGGTGACTACAAATGACTCAACTTTATTGCTTGAGAATTTGGCTTCTAGCTTTCCCCATAAACAAGAGATGAAATTCAGTCTTACATGTTACAGAATGTGAAACTACTCAGACCTGTAAGCATTAAAACACTGGATCATGAACCAAAGAAAATAGATTCCATTGATTGTGATTCCAAAATAACCATTCCAAGTGGAAAAATTTCTGTGCCTAGGTAGAAATGAGAATGCCTTTCTTTAGAGGACAAACATCTAAAAGTCATGTGGAGAAATCAAACTCTTAAAAAAAAGGCTGCGTTAGCCTATTGTTATTTTAGAAAAACTGATGTTATCATACTACTTTATGCTATAATGATTCCAGTATTTATAAGAATAATAGTACCGCATTGTTACACTTCTTTCAATTACTATTTCTCCAACCCACAAAGTCTTCCTGCTCCTGAAGTATCCTAAGTGGACACCTGCCTCAGGGCCTCTGCACTTGCTATTCCCTCATCACGGGATGCTCTTTCTCCCAGATATGCGCATGCTTTCCTCCCGTACCTTCTTCAGGTCCTTCTTTTGTGGCAGTCCACGCTGACCTCCTTGTTTATAGTTGTAACTTCCACACCCCTTCACCCCTTCTCTCTTCCCTGCTTGATATTCTGCCATAGCAGTTATCACCATTGGATTTGTTTATTGTTTACAAGTCTCTCCCCAGATGAATAGAAACACCAAGAAGGCAAGGATTTTGTTTGTTGTTTTTTATTTTGTCACTGCCATATTCTCATCTCCAAGGAGAGAAGAGTAGAGTGTCCAGCTCAGAGCAGACCCTCAATAAACATTTAAGCAAGTAAGCAAGTGGCAGTAGTAGCAAGAGTTGCAGGACCAACATAGAGGGTAGTTGTGTACACCTATCCCTATGCTATAGCGCCATGTGGGAGGATCAGTGTTACTGGACAGAGCATGGAGTAATAGAATATCCTCTATTATCCTGCCATTGCCAGTTTCTGAAAACTTCTAATGACAGTATTAATGATTGATGCCAATTGTCTCCAAAGGGATCCCATCACAGAAAGTTTTATTAAAATGTTTGATTTGTTACTCATAATTAAGATAAACTTTATAGTGATACAGTTAAATCTAACCGTATGGCACAGTTACTAAAATTACAAGCCTTGACATTCAATATAATAGGTTAATGAATTCGAAGTCACCTGGAGCTAGCAGTATTCTTCCTGAACTGTAGAAAGCTTTCATATATATGAACATTCACAAAAATATAGTAGAACATTTGCAATCGTATTGAAGTTAGACTAATAAATCACAGTATAGACAAGAAATTTGTGTGATTCCTTTATCTGTCCTAAAATAACAACAGGGCAGCTCCATATGCTATACATTCATTAGATTAAGATGATGATGTAGGACACTAAAATAAGATAGTAATGGCAGTGGTAAAAAGTACTATTCCGTGTATGAAGCAGTTGTAAAATAAGGAACTGTAGCATTATTCAAATGATGAGCAGTACAGCACTGCAGAGGATAATATTTCTCTTGTTATAAGAGTCTGTATAGTTTAATAAAATATTAAATTAATAGGCAGAAGAGCACAATGTTATTACTCTCAATATTAGAGGTCATAATAATTTAGCAGACCCTGGAGGGCCATTTGCAGTGTGTGTGATTTGGGAGCTTTGTGAAGATGCCTCTAATTGGCACGCATATGCTGGGGATCCTGTCAGGGGCATTTCTACTCATGTGACTTTGTTTTGTATATCTAGCTCTTAGCAGCTGCAATTACTACTAGGGACTTTGCAGGCATCGTTTCCACTAGGAAGTGTTTCCTAATCCAGTAATTACAAATCCCGGGCAGCTTTGCCCACTAGGGAACATTCAGAAATATCTGGAAACATTTTTTGATTGTCACAGTTTGAGGCAAGAGAAAGTTTAAAACAAATTAATAGATGTCACAGACATTTTGCATCCCTATATGGCATCTAATTTGTGTACCTTTGCTCCACCAATACTAGGAATCCCTTACATAGTGTAAGCTACTAAAATACAGATTCAGTTCAGTAGCAATCCTTGTATATCATATCTTAAAATACTCAGTGATGGGGTCTTTCTTGTCCTTCAAGCCTCAGCAGTCCACTGAGCACCAGGGAATCCTTGCTGTCTGCCTGCCGTTTCCTTCCAAGCAAGGTGCTCACAAGGCGCTGGCATTTCCCTTCACTCTCAAGTCTTCCCTCCCACACCTTGTAGGAGGGAGCTCAACTGTCTGAATTCTCCACACTTTTAATTACGTCTCAAGTTCAGTGACACCCAGCAAGTGTTTGCGGAGTGGATAAACCATCTCCACAATTCTGTTATGAGACCTTCTATTTATAAGTTACTGTGCAGAGAATTTCCATCACCATCTCCTACCCCTGTTATTATTATTCCCATTTCACTGGTGAGGAAACGGGACTTGACAAGCAAGTTACCCAGACTGCTAGAGCCGCTAGAAGGCAAGACCTTCAGCCTCCACCATTACAGTACTACGCACCACATGCATCAGTACGGCGGCAGACCCCGGGCCCCTCAGCCAGGTCCGAAGTCAGGATGGCAGTGCTTTCTAGTTTAGGACACTGTAATTCAGCAGCATTTGGACACTCTAAAGGCAATATATGATAGTCGATTATAGTGATATTCTTTGTTAGCTGTGATTAGAAACAGCAGAGTAATACGGCGCTATGGCTACATCTGTAATATACTGAAAATACAGTACTTCCTACTCATACACACATTTTAGGTGATGCAGGATGCTTTAAACCAGGAGTTAGGAAGTTTTTTTCTGTAAAGGACCAGAATGAATATTTTAGACTTTGTGGGCCATGTCATCCGTCTCTGTTGCAACTATTGAACTCTGCCATCATAGCACAAAAGCCCGTGTCCCATTAAAACTTTCTTTAAAGGACACTGAAATCTGAATTTCTTATATCGTTACATGTCGCAAAATGTTATTCTTCTTTAGAAGTTTCAAGCATCTAAAAATGTAAAGATCACCCTTAGCCTGAAAGCTGTACAAAAGAGGCAGTGGGCCAGATTTGACACATGGGCCATAGTTGGTCAACCCCTTGATTTAGAAGATTGCTGCTGCCAGTTTGTAAGGTTCTCATAATGTGATAACTCAGGAATCTCCTCACAACTTACAGGCACGCACGCTAGAAGGTGCAGCACTATCAGTATGGGAGTTTCTGTAGTACAAATACGACCACATGGTTTTGACTTTAACATCACACAACCTGGCACTGTTTAACACACTGAAGTACCGGAGTAGAATCTAATGCCTCTATATGTATATAACTGAAAACATAAAAGGACATAACTCACGATAGTGTGCAAGCATCAGTGCTCCTTGGACTGTAAGGGGAGAGTGTTGGCCGACGTAATGTAGTTCAGCACAGTATACGATCAGTTCTGTTCCCATAATTATATGTAGTAACGCAAAATATGCTGTGAGAAGGGGCACGGTGTATATACCAGATGTGAGGTTCAGAGATGCTTGGCTAGGTCACAGAGGTGGCGATGGAGAGAGAAGGCCCTGTGTACTTTGCCACCTTGTTGATATTCCCCTTGTCACTTGCTTTTCCTGCCACGTGCTTATTCTCGAGACCCAGAAAAGAACAGTTCCACCAGCCGTATCGCATTATGCTGTCGGTAATGCTGGCTCCAGCATTACTCCGGCATCATCCCATATACTGTCTTTACAGGAAATTTGACAGTATAATTATTTCACAGTATGGTGCAGCGATGACACTACTATCATTTCAGTCTCAATAACACAATTACGCTCCACCTGCCTTTTAACAGTAAGGCTGTCCTTGTCCATAGTCCTGCCTTGCTTCTAGTTATGACAGCAATGCAGCTCCTGCGCTGGTGCAGCCTGCAGCTTTAGTTGAAACAACACAAGTGCTAATAGGGAGCCCAGGGGTCTATGCAGGACTATAATCTACATCTGGAAAAGCACCATTGCGACTGCCAGGTTTTCAGAGAAATAGTTAAGGAAGCATCCTGCTTCTCAAGAAATCACATTTCTTCATTTCACATCACTAAAAGCTTGCAATCTGCCCAACGTGCTTGGTGACCACTTGGGTTCTGTGCCAGCTCTGATATTGAGAATAGTCTCTTTGCTGCATCACTCTACATGGTAGAACTATAATTTTAGCCTTGTTATGATATTACTACTAAGCCATGTCACACTTGTTTCCAACTCGGAAGCAATTCTGCCACTACAATAACTAGTGTGTAATATCTATAATTTTAGCATAAGTACACAATCAGTCTAGCACTCAAATAGTAAGTATTCACTGAAGAGATACGCTGCACAAATATTTATAGAATTGAGGTACCATAGTGTCTTTATCCCGAAAGATCATACATTTTCAGTTCAGTTCAGTTCAGTTGCTCGGTTGTGTCTGACTCTTTGAGACCCCATGGACTGCAGCATGCCAGGCTTCCCTGTCTATCACCAGCTCCCAGACTTTGCTCAAATTTGTGTTCATTGAGTCGGTGATGCCATCCAACCATCCCATTCTCTGTCCACCCCTTCTCCTCCTTCCTTCAATCTTTCCCAGTATTAGCGTCTTTTCCACTGAGTCACTTCTTCACATCAGGTGGCCAAAGTTTTAGAGCTTCAGCTTCAGCATCAGTCCTTCCAGTGAATATTCAGGACTGATTTCCTTTAGGATGGACTGGTTGGATCTCCTTGCAGTCCAAGGGACTCTCAAAGAGTCTTCTCCATCACCACAGTGTGAATCCTAATATTTGTCATTTGTAGTTTTAAATAAGTGTCATATACTTTGCTGCCAATATTTAACACCATCCATGTTATTATTCTTTATTATTGTAGATGCAGTGCATGTAAGATATACTGCATGTAAACTCCAGGGGATCTTCCTGACCCAGGAATTGAACCCAGGTCTCCCACATTGTAGGCAGACGTTTTACCGTCTGAGCCACCAGGGAAGCCCAAACACAGCTAATAATGCATAAATGCTGTGCCGTGCTAAGAGCTCTACATTGTTTTACATTATTATCAGGTATGTTATAATCTTGTATAATTTTCTAATACCAGGGTAAATAATCATCTATACTAAGTTTTCTTTTATTCCCATAGATCTAGAACCAACATTGATACCATAATAAATCTCTTATCTCCAACATGTATATCAACAAACAGTTAAATTAGATAGAGCTATTTTGCAATTATTTAGCATTAGTTTGCTACTGGTAAAATATAGCGTGTACTGTTTCTTAACTTGTAGCAATGACACTAAAGTGCTAAAAATTCAGTATTACTTTAGCTTTCAGTGTATTAGTTTTAGTGTTGCTATAACTACAGTAGGTTACATTTAATGTATTTCTCTGACACTACCAAGAGGAATATGTGGCTATTATATAAAGCACAATCTTTGAAGTCAGAATCACACATAAATTTGAGTTACAGCTTCACAACTTAATCTTTATGTGATTTTGCTCAAAATACCTGCTAGTTGTAAGCCTCCAGTTTTTCACCTGTATGAAGGAACTAATCACAGAACCCAACTCACAGTATTGCCTTTAGGCTTAAATGAGACAGTGTCTAAGTGAGGAATACTTCAAATTAAACATGATACAGTGATTTGGATAATTATTAGTTACTACTATTTTAATTATTTATACTATTATGTTAATACTGCATACTAATTCTGATAATAATACTACTAGTAAGCTACTTAGAAATAATATTACTATTGAACCAGTTTTATAAAAGCAAGTTGTCATCTTATCCTATGCTGCATTGATATCTTCTGGTTTCTTCTGCTTTAATATTGTTTATGGTAATTTGGGGCTTCCCTGGTGGCTCAGATGGTAACAAATCTGCCTGCAATGCCAGAGACCAGGGTTTAAACCTTGGACTGGGAAGATCCCCTGGAGAAGGGAATAGCTTCCCACTCCAATATTCTTGCCTGAAGAATTCCACGGACAGAGGAGCCTGGTGGGCTGCAGTCCATGGGGTCGCAGAATCGGACACGACTGAGTGACTAACACGATAATGACAAGGTTATTTCAACTCTTTCTTTTGCTTACGACCATTCTATCCTAAGTTACCTTTAATGATGGTAGTTCTTAGACATTACTACTACTTAGACAATCTGTGATTGAGCCATTTTGTGCTTGCTGTAAATGTAACCCCAAAAGTATTTATATAGCTTAACCTACAGACTGTTCTGCTTTAATTTTACATCCCAGTTGGATGTATTAGATGCATGTCAGTCTTGATATACTCCAAATATATCTCTGTAATTTCCCCTCCAGCCTGTACTCCCTCTCTTCTCATCTCGGTAAAGAGCTATTTTCTAATACCAGGGTAAATAATCATCTATACTAAGTTTTCTTTTATTCCCATAGATCTAGAACCAACATTGATACCATAATAAATCTCTTATCTCCAACATGTATATCAATAAACAGTTAAATTAGATAGAGCTATTTTGCAATTATTTAGCATTAGTTTGCTACTGGTAAAATATAGCGTGTACTGTTTCTTAACTTGTAGCAATGACACTAAAGTGCTAAAAATCAGTATTACTTTAGCTTTCAGTGTATTAGTTTTAGTGTTGCTATAACTACAGTAGGTTACATTTAATGTATTTCTCTGACACTACCAAGAGGAATATGTGGCTATTATATAAAGCACAATCTTTGAAGTCAGAATCACACATAAATTTGAGTTACAGCTTCACAACTTAATCTTTATGTGATTTTGCTCAAAATACCTGCTAGTTGTAAGCCTCCAGTTTTTCACCTGTATGAAGGAACTAATCACAGAACCCAACTCACAGTATTGCCTTTAGGCTTAAATGAGACAGTGTCTAAGTGAGGAATACTTCAAATTAAACATGATACAGTGATTTGGATAATTATTAGTTACTACTATTTTAATTATTTATACTATTATGTTAATACTGCATACTAATTCTGATAATAATACTACTAGTAAGCTACTTAGAAATAATATTACTATTGAACCAGTTTTATAAAAGCAAGTTGTCATCTTATCCTATGCTGCATTGATATCTTCTGGTTTCTTCTGCTTTAATATTGTTTATGGTAATTTGGGGCTTCCCTGGTGGCTCAGATGGTAACAAATCTGCCTGCAATGCCAGAGACCAGGGTTTAAACCTTGGACTGGGAAGATCCCCTGGAGAAGGGAATAGCTTCCCACTCCAATATTCTTGCCTGAAGAATTCCACGGACAGAGGAGCCTGGTGGGCTGCAGTCCATGGGGTCGCAGAATCGGACACGACTGAGTGACTAACACGATAATGACAAGGTTATTTCAACTCTTTCTTTTGCTTACGACCATTCTATCCTAAGTTACCTTTAATGATGGTAGTTCTTAGACATTACTACTACTTAGACAATCTGTGATTGAGCCATTTTGTGCTTGCTGTAAATGTAACCCCAAAAGTATTTATATAGCTTAACCTACAGACTGTTCTGCTTTAATTTTACATCCCAGTTGGATGTATTAGATGCATGTCAGTCTTGATATACTCCAAATATATCTCTGTAATTTCCCCTCCAGCCTGTACTCCCTCTCTTCTCATCTCGGTAAAGAGCTTCAGCAGCCCCGCCACCGTGATCCAGTGGTGTAATCCAAATAAGATGGACCACCTTTGACTCCTCTCTTTCTTACTCCACATCCAGTCCCCCGGGAAGACTAGCCCTGCACAGCGTGTTTGAAATCTTCCTACAGTGTTCTATCTCTATCACTCATCTTCGTACAAACCTTGAGACTCTCTTTACAGAACAACTGAAGTAGCCTACTCAGAGGTCTCTGTGCTGGTCTTCACCACCACCTCCTGCCATGGATCCATTTTGAGTTTTGTCACTTTGCTTATTTTTGTCACTGGAAGTGCACTGATAGCTCTAACATATTTCAAAATGCATAAAAGTAGAAGATGGCTTGATGGGTGAAGAGAAAGAGAGTCAACTGAGTAGCTAAGGGTCAGTTTCTTAACCTGTCCGAAATGTAATCTTCTCGGCTGTAAACAGGGATAATGAAAGGGTGATTGTTGGCAGTAAATGTCTTTGTGTAGGTCAAGTATAAAGATGGTTCCTGGCACACAGGAAGCATACACTAATATCATCAGTTACTTGAAGTCATGGTATAGACTTGATGTAATCAAAATGAATTTTACTAACAACTATCTAGGAGTATTCCATTTTTTTCAGTTTGAAAACATCAAGGGACTTCCCTGGATTCATCAAATAAAACTCAAAAACCTTAGCATGTAATTATGTTCGAGTTCACCTTAACCTACCAGGATTCATCCTAGAAGGAGCTCTTGTGCTATCCATCCATGCTTCCCACAGACACAAGTACAAGCAGAGAGGGCACTGTCTGAATCTCACATTTCTCCCTTTACAAATCTCAAATAAAAACTCCCAGCCATGTGGTAGGCATCTTGAGTGAATGCAGACATTGCCCTGTGGAAGCGTATGAAACCCATTTGGGTGAAAGCTAGTGCCACAATGCTTTGACCAACACCATGGACCCTCCCCTGATGAACTGCAGTTCAGAACTGGAACTCCTTTCGGTTTTAGAAAGGACAAAATTATTGTAAGATCTGATAGAAAATCAGCTGGCGTGGGGAAGGTGAAAGGTGCTGCTATTCTTGAAAGGACAAGGCCTTGGGAAGAAAATGCCTAAACCTGCCAGAATTAAAATACAAACCTTTTGTTTGTAAACTTACAAGATTATGGGTTTAGAATTAATTCAAACTGAATCCTTTCCAGTTACCAGTGACCTAAAACTTGGGTCCATTATGCAATCATGACTCAGTAAGTCCTTCATAACATGACTTCCAAATACGATGGGAATTAGACTAACTTTGTAAATATTTGAAGTTGCTAGTTTAAAAATTAATTTGACTTATTTGCTTGCTAGTTGCCAACAACTTAAGAGAGTTGGAACTTTCTCTGTAATCATACATATCATTCATGAATCTTTTAAAGAATTTATTTGGAAAAACTATAGGGTAGAACTCAGCATACCCATTGCTGAAAACAAAAGTTGACTGTAGGTGATAATAGAGAGAAGGGAAAAAAGATGAAATAAAATTAGCCCTTGGCGTGTTGATTAAACTTAAATCTAAGCTCCGTAATTCAGTTAGACATGTACATGCTATGTTAGTTCTATTGTTGGACCTGATGAATTTTTTGAAACACTTCATTGAAATATTAATTTACATACTATGCAGTTCACGCATTTAAAGTGTACAATTCAGTACATTTTTGTATATTCACAGAATTGTACAATTATCACTACCATCGAATCACTCAGAGGAAATCCCAGAGGAAAAACCATATTCGTTAGCAGTCACTTCTCTTTTCTCCTCTTTCTGTTCCCATTCCTAGGCACCCACTAATCTACCTTGTGTCTCTATAAGTTTGTCTCTTCCAACCATCTCAAATAAATGGAGTCATATATGATCTTTTGTGTCTGGCTTCTTTCACTTAGCATATTATTTCCAAGCTTCATTAACGTCATAGCATGTAGCGGTACTTCTTTTCCTTTATATTTTTGGTGACTAATATTCCAGTGTCACTTGGCCATATTTATTCACTCATCCATTAATGGCCATTTGGCTTTTTTCTTCATTTCATCTATTATGAACAGTGCTGTTGTGAACATTTGTGTACAAGGTTTTATGTGGACATATATTATCACTTTTCTGGATAGATACTTAGGAGTGAAATAGGTAGATCATATAGTAACACCACATTTAACATGTTGAGGAACTGCCATACTGTTTTCCAAATTGGTTGCTCTATGTTACTTTCTCACCAGTGTATGAGTAATCCAGTTTTTCCATGTCCTTGCCTATGCTTATTATTATCTTTCTTTAAATTAGTATTGTAGCCATTCTAGTAGATGTGAAATGGTATCTCATAGTGGTTTCGATTTGCAGTTCCCTGATGGCTAATGACAGTGAACATATTTTCATGTGCTTATGGGCCATTTGTATATTTTCTTTAAAACAATGTCTATTCAGATCCTTTGCTCATTTTTGAAACTGGACTATTCGCCTTTTCATTGTTGAATTGCAGTAATGCTTTATATGTCCTGGATACAAATCCTTTCTCAGATAAATAATTTGCAAATATTTTCTCACAATCTGTGGGTTGTCTTAATTTTTTTTAATGGTAAATTATGTTGCTTCCTCTCTTAAATTTCTGGCGTCTGTCCAGCTTACAAAATGATTCCTGTTTCTGTGTGGATATTTCCAGGAATTTCAGACCTCTTGTGTCCTGTCGATAATTGAACTTCATATCTTTTTTTTCCCTTATCCCAGATCTACTTTGAACATCTTTCCTATTCAGCCAACTGGTCAACCAAGGCAGACACTAAGTTGTTAAATCTTCTTCCCTATTACCCACCTCAGGTCCTCTTGTGAACTAAGTAATGTTTCATTTCTGCTTGCAGTCAGGTGTTTGAAATCCTGGTCATCTGCTGTCAAAGTCTAGATCATGTTTTCATTTTGTCTGTTCTGGACTCTCTAATAGCTAGATCCATATCCTTGCCTTCTAGGTTGGCCCTTCTAAGTCCAAAATCAATGATTAAACTCCGTGGGATACTAATGATTACAACTACTGTCTCTGAAATCATGCTTTCCTAATTCAAGTCCTGGTTCCTTCATTTGACCTCTGTCCTCAACTTTTCATATATAAAATAGGAAATGGTAATAGTCCCTGCCCACAGGGTTGTGTGATAATTAAATGAATTATTATCTGTAAAATGGTATAAACAGTTGCTGGAACGTAATAAGCATTTGTGGTAGCTACTATTATTATTGCAATTGAAGTTCTTTTTTTAAACCATTAATTAAAACTTTACCAAGGCTTTTCTCACCTATTCGATAAAATTGAATTCTTTGGTACATAAGGCACTCCATGATGTACAATATAAGCTGAGAAAAAGCCACTGTGAACACAAGATCCTAGATGTAGTTTTATACCTCCACTTTTCAAAATGTGACACTGAGTTTAGAATTGTCAGGTCTTAAGTTCTTTCAAGGTATTGTTGCTTTGCAACCACTGGAGAACACATGTTGTGGGGCTTACTCCTGACCAGGCAGAATGCTAAGTACTGTCTATGCTCTGTCCCCCTTAATTCTTAAATCTGCCTTATCAGGGGGTTAGTATTGCTATGTCCAGCTTCACAGCTGAGATAAATAAGATGATAAATCTGTTTGTCCAAGATCACACAAATAGGAAGGAGAGAAACTTGAATATGGTTCCAAGTCTCTTGGACATTATGTTGCAAGCTCTTGGCTCTGCCTGAGGAAGTCTCTGAAGAGGTATCCATAGACAGACATTCTCAAAGGCACTGTTGGAAAGAATTTTGAGTACTTGTTTCATACTTGTCATTCCTGAATGGGGTACATCTTCCATCTGGAAGTCTTTACAGTGTTATCCAGACCTCTGAAAATTCCTAGGACAAGGACATTTTTAATGTAGCTTCTGAAAGCTCTTGCTTAGCGGAAATATCCCTCCACTGGGGGTAAGTGCTTTCATTTGCTGGTTGGACTATGGTCAATTAACTCACTTGGCTGAAGCCAAAGGATCTTAGACCCAGCTTTCTTCCTTTCCTAGACAACGCCTCACACAAGGTGAAGGGTCAGAGGAGAATATGAATACTTAGGAAAGTCATCTCCTTCTTCAAGAAGTAACTCAAGGTACTCGAGCACTGGTGAGTGACTCAGGGTTGTCCTCTTAAATGCAGAGACAGCACATTCCTAACTGTGTGCACAGGAGGTCTTCATTATCCAAAGATAATTGTTGCTGTGCTGGAAAACTACTACTTAACATAAATCCATCAAAAATAGGGACTAGATTTTCAAAAGAAACTGTAAAAAACATTGAGGCTTTAAAAACAAAGATAGCAATTATGAAAACAAGCTTATTTTATTTAATATTTAACAAAATAGATCAAAAGAGAGGACTTGATTAAAACTCTACTCTCTCAGAAAATATAAATATGAATTGAATATTTTTTCAGTTCTGACAAAATTGTTTAATAGCAAAATTCAGCTTTCCTTGAACTTCTGTAATATTGTCATAAAGTATCTATCTCTCTCAAAATTATTCAAGGATTTTACACATTTTCTGAAGATTTCTCTCACTCTTTGATATTCAAATCATGGTCACTTAAAGCTCCAATTATATACTTAATGATTTTCTCTTTCAATTTAACCCTGCCCAGTCCTCCTTGGTTCATGGCTTTGCGTATCGCTGACTTGATTCAACTTTCCAGGACTCCAGGAAAGTCTGTCAAATTTGCAATTTCATTTTCTAATCTATTTGCCTTGTATATGTTTTGTGTTGTCCATTGTTTATATTGCACAATCAACATGAGACAGACCAACGAAGATGTTGACTGGTTGGGTTGGGGCAGGAGCTGATGTTAAACAGAGAAGGCTGTGTAAGAGGGGAGAATTTTAAATGGTATTTTTGTGCTATGCCTTTGCTTTTTTATGCAAACTCAAAATGTTGACACCTCTTGTGATGCAAATTTGCATTATTGTCATCTGGTTTTCTAAATCCCAGACACAGAGATCCATCCTGGATTCAGTTTGCTTTGAAGCCTTTAATGTTAGCTAGAGTTTGGTGAAATGCAGATTTGTTTCTATGGCCAGCAAGTCCATCAGGGTCTCACCAGCAGCCCCATAGTTCTGCATCTTCGTCCTCATCTTATGCTTTTCCTCCATGCTCACTCTGCTCTGGCCAAGCTGGCATCCTGTAATACCCACCAAGCCCTTTATGAACTTCAGTCCTTGTGTTCCTTCTGTCTTGAATGTTCTTCCTGTGGCTAACTCATGTTTCAGATGTCAGTTTAATATGAGCTTCTGAAAGGGACCTCCAATGACCATTCCATGCCATCCTGTAATCACCCTTTACACCCTTCTCCTTAATAGCACTTAGTGAAGGAGATAGGGATCTGATTGGTCTACTTTCCGATTTCTGTCTCTGAGTCCAGGACATAAGTCTTAGGATAACAAGGACTTTGTCTATTCTCTTACACACACACAAAACCTGTCATAGTCTTTGTTATGTGGAAAGCTGCACTTTACAATGGGCAAAGAGTTATGTGGAGAGAGTGCCCAGTTTTCCTGATTTGATGAACTTAAACCTCTTCCTTGGGGCCTTTGAAAGAATCTTTGCTCCTTTCTAAGATACAGAAGCCACCTGAGACATTTTAGATTGTTGGTAGGCCTTCATGAGAATTTTCTAGGATTAAGAATTAAATACAGAGTAAGTTACTAATTTATGTACATTCCCCCTACCTAAGGATTTTTGCCTTATTATCAAATTAATCCCTTCATTTTCCTACTAAAAGGAGCAGAGAGACACAGGAAGCCAGATAAATGGTTCATTTGCTCATGACTTTAATCAATCTTTCTCCCAGGGCTCTGAGGTTCACTTACACGGCTATTTTCCTTACATTTTAAAGGCTAACTAAAATTGAGGATATCATGAGAAAAATGCTTCCTTGTAACTCAGGGGCCATTACTGGAAGATCCAGATCAGATTCTGCTTGGTGCCAAAGGGAGATAGTCCCCAAGCCCTTGAAACAAAAGAATGGTAAAACTAAACAAGATACAGAAAGACCAGGAATCCGTTTTCCATCGCTAAGACCTCAGAAACCTATAAAAGCAGTTGTTTTATGGGAACACTTAGCAAAGTACTGCCCAAGTCCATTTTAAAGGTTTGAAATCCTTTGACATATGGCAATCATTATGTGCGCTCAGCTGTCTCTCTTGCACAACACTTTTTTTAAGCAGCCCCATAGTTCTGCATCTTCGTCCTCATCTTATGCTTTTCCTCCATGCTCACTCTGCTCTGGCCAAGCTGGCATCCTTTAATACCCACCAAGCCCTTTATGAACTTCAGTCCTTGTGTTCCTTCTGTCTTGAATATTCTTCCTGTGGCTAACTCATGTTTCAGATGTCAGTTTAATATGAGCTTCTGAAAGGGACCTCCAATGACCATTCCATGCCATCCTGTAATCACCCTTTACACCCTTCTCCTTAATAGCACTTAGTAAAGGAGATAGGGATCTGATTGGTCTACTTTCCGATTTTTGTCTCTGAGTCCAGGACATAAGTCTTAGGATAACAAGGACTTTGTCTATTCTCTTACACACACACAAAACCTGTCATAGTCTTTGTTATGTGGAAAGCTGCACTTTACAATGGGCAAAGAGTTATGTGGAGAGAGTGCCCAGTTTTCCTGATTTGATGAACTTAAACCTCTTCCTTGGGGCCTTTGAAAGAATCTTTGCTCCTTTCTAAGATACAGAAGCCACCTGAGACATTTTAGATTGTTGGTAGGCCTTCATGAGAATTTTCTAGGATTAAGAATTAAATACAGAGTAAGTTACTAATTTATGTACATTCCCCCTACCTAAGGATTTTTGCCTTATTATCAAATTAATCCCTTCATTTTCCTACTAAAAGGAGCAGAGAGACACAGGAAGCCAGATAAATGGTTCATTTGCTCATGACTTTAATCAATCTTTCTCCCAGGGCTCTGAGGTTCACTTACACGGCTATTTTCCTTACATTTTAAAGGCTAACTAAAATTGAGGATATCATGAGAAAAATGCTTCCTTGTAACTCAGGGGCCATTACTGGAAGATCCAGATCAGATTCTGCTTGGTGCCAAAGGGAGATAGTCCCCAAGCCCTTGAAACAAAAGAATGGTAAAACTAAACAAGATACAGAAAGACCAGGAATCCGTTTTCCATCGCTAAGACCTCAGAAACCTATAAAAGCAGTTGTTTTATGGGAACACTTAGCAAAGTACTGCCCAAGTCCATTTTAAAGGTTTGAAATCCTTTGACATATGGCAATCATTATGTGCGCTCAGCTGTCTCTCTTGCACAACACTTTTTTTTCCCTCCCCAAGGAACGCATTTCTGAGGCCCAACATTTACCATATTTTACAAGAAGCGTTTAGTGGTAAGCAAGGCTCAGAAGCAGACTCAGGAAGAAGAGCCCTGGCTAAGTGCTCCAGAAGCACCAAAGCGTTTTGTCTCAGGATGGAAACCTTGAGTTGAAGCTGTTTCAGATTAGAAGCGGGTATACATTGCTAGTTGGGTTTTACTTTAGAAAAACATTTAATGACGCAGATGTTCTAGGCAGCAAGATGGAACATATTGTCTTGCTCGGCCTTTTCCAAAAACAGGAAGATATGTAGGTGTCATCAGGTCATTAGGGTGTGCTGGATTTAAGAGCAGGTGATGGAAATGCCAGAAAACAAGGCAAGCTTTCAGGATGTTTCTGTGGTTGCCTTTGTTTCAGAGAATGCACTGTGTTCCTCAGCACCAGCACACTCATGATAAAATGTCCCTGAGCTCTTGGAAGAGAAGGTGGAGACTTTCCCTATAGTTCTCCTCCTGCATCCTTACTGTGAGAACAGCTAGTAGAATATATCCATATTGTATTCTTGGAAAAACCTCCCCAAAGCTGCTTTCATGCGGTTCTTCTTAGAGAAAGCATCCAGAATGTCCCCAGGAAATAAAAGTAGTTGAACCCAAGTGTGTAAGGCAGTGCAGTCCAGGTTCAGATCAGCTGTGGAAGCCATGATATGTTCTCGACATTCCTTCTTGATCTTGGCCCAAACCAAGATGAGCGAGACTACAAGAAACATGTGATTGCCCTACTTTAGCATTTACCATCCATCAGTAAAATCCATCCTCTACCTCAGAATGTCTGGAAAGAAATTCACATGGGTATTTGCTTTCCCAAAATGTTAAGAGCTTTTATCAAAAGAGTGCACAGCACGCTTTTATGTTCTTCTAGGGAGACACCCTTTACACCCTTCCTACAGTACCGAACTGAAATCGGACTAGAAAAGGTGGGTCCAGAGAGGGTGATTTCTCATCTTTTACTCATTCCTAGCCAAATTTGGACTTCCAAAAGAAAAATAAGTTCATCTCAAAAAACACTGAATTGTAACGTGTGGCTATTTTCAAGCCTTTTGGACAGATTGCAAAGGGGAGATTGTACTGTGCAATACACAACAAAACTTTTGAATCCCCTTTGGGCATCCATCTTCTAAAATCTTACGCATCACCTTAGCAGCTCACACCCAGATCTTCTGTAAAAATCAATGTCTCCATTCAGCCAGCTCCTTCCAACTTTCCCTCTTGAGTGGCCACTTTTCTTTTTTAGTTACTTTTTATGGAAATTAAATTTAAAAAAAAATTAGTTTATCTGTTTTCTCTTCTTCTAAATATTTTCTCTATTATCCTCATAAAAATAATAAATCAAGCCGTGAACACCTTAGAATGCAAGGTGAAGGCAAGGCTATGAATGCTTACAAAAAAGTACACCTATCATCATTTCTTAAACGTGCACACGCACACACAGACACACACACACAACATTAGATTTAGTCAGCAAGTGTTCTTTGCAGCATTATTTACCATAGTAAAACTTTAGGAGCAAACTAAATGCCTCTTTATCAAGGATTATTTAAATGAATTACATGAAATTCTAATAATGGAACATTAAACGGTTGTTAAAAATTGCATTTTCAAATGATATTGATGACTTGAGATATGCATATGATACAATAGTCAGTGGAAAAGTGAAAACAAGGTAAATCGTATGAGTAAACATGGGCAAGTATAAATAACCGAAAGCATATTTACATAGAAAGAAAAAGAGAGAGTAAGATCCCAACATTTTAAGAGTAATAAGATTATCTTTGGACAGGGGGATTGTTAACACTTTTTGATATTAATTTTTTGTATTTTCCTAGTCTTTTAGTTTTTCCACCATGTTTTTTGAACACCTTCTAGGTACCGGAGGTATAGCCATTAACAAGCTAGACACGGTCCATGCTCTGGCGTCAACGCTTTTTTTTAAATACAGTAAACTCCTTGAAAGTAGTATCTGTATCTGTCCTAATGTAACATACCCCTACTTTATCATTTTTGTCTAATGCTCATTCACCTTTTACTGCTAAAACAATACCCCAGTTTCTCCTTGAGAAACCAATTCCCTACCATTGTCAGCCTAGTAGCTTATGGGAAGCTGACTCAACTCTAAAATCTAGGAGCAAGCCTAGATTGGTTTAAACTATCAATCTCTCCTACTCACATAGCCCTGGAAAAGGAAAAGCACTTCACAACATGAAGTTAATTAAATTAGTATAAATTAGGTGCGAAATCCTCAGTCATAGTGTTTGCCAAATCCCTTCCTGGAGTTCCTGTTCCCCTTGTGCCTGCATGGAGCTATGATACCTGCAGAGGTCGGAGTGATCTCTTTAGAACAAGAGATAATTCCACTCTATAAACCCCGAAATGCTGTTCCCTCCCACTCAGAAGTGGATGCAAGCACCTGATTGTAGATTCCAGGGGCATGGTGGGGCCTCTGGCACCTCTCCAAATATAACTCTCCCCACTGGGCCCTGCTTCCATGCATGGCACACACCTCCTTTCTGTTCCTGTCAGGCCCTGGAGCCTCTGTGTTTGCTGGGCTTTTCTGCAGACAGTGGCATGGTTAGCTTCTCACCCTTGGGCTAGGATCTCTGTTCTTGCTCAGAGGCAGCTTTGACCCCAAGCTGAAGGTCTTGTGCCACCCTGCCATTCTTTCCTATCAAATTGCCTCGTGGCTCAGAGGTTAAAGCGTCTGCCTGGAATGCAGGAGACCTGAGTTCGATTCCTGGCTCGGGAAGATCCCCTGGAGAAGGAAATGGCAACCCACTCCAGTATTCTTGCCTGGAGAATCCCATGGACAGAGGAGCCTGGTGAGCTACAGCCCACGGGGTTGCAAAGAGTCGGACACGACTGAGTGACTTCACTTCACTTCACTTCAGAGGCTTTAAAGCCCCAACTAGCATCTGAAATTTCCTCTGTGTGTGTGATTACACATTTATTTCTGCTGAAACTTGGTCTTCTGTTCAATGCTTTGTATATCCCAGGATGTGGAAGTGTGCCGGTATTGAGTGTTCAGTGGATGTGAGTTAAGTGAATAAATAAAAATTCCAGCAATGTCTGTGCGCCATGCAGGGTAGGGGCTGTGAGGCTCTACCCATTGTATTTGAATAGCACCATCAGAGGTTCCATAGCTGACCATCCCGTTCATTCAGATCTTATGTTTTCATTTGAGAGTCGCAGGCAGCCCCATCAATGAAAGAAAAGCTTTCTGTGAGCCACAGCACATGTGAAACAAAGCTTCAGGATGAGCTGTAAAGGAAAACACATTTGCTGGCCCATACAGGGGAAGAACATCTCAGAACTGAGAAAGGCGCCTCCATTTGGGGGTTAAGGGTTCGGCTTAAGCAGAGATCGTAGCCCAAGAGAACAGAACACAGACTTGGGAAGGAAGGCCCAAAGTTGACCTGTCACTTCTAGATGAAAAATATCTTGTCTGCTACCTGCAGCCTGTGGTGAGAGACCTGGTCAGCCAGATATCCAAGCTGCAGACAGGGCAGATGACCTCCTTGGAAAAGAGAATGGCAACCCTACCACTCTCCCTCCCTCGGGTTCGTGCATATGTGCACTAGAGAGACGATCCCAAGGCGGCTAAGCTGCCTTGTGGATGATACGAGCCCAGTCAGTTCTCCACTCTTCGTGCTGGTAGAGGCCGAGTCAGCCTGGGGAGGGGATGCAGAGGAGGGTAACTGCTGGTAAAACCCCTTCAGAAGGTCCCGCTAGCCAGCAGAATCTATCTGAGGTTTCCCTGTCCTAGAGGAGCAGCTGGCTTTTGTGGACTTGAGCAGTAGTACTGCAGCAAACTCTAGGTCCTGCAACAGGGCACGTTTTCCGAGGAATTTGCTGCTTTGGAAATCGACTGATGACTTGAAATAGCAGGTGGGACTTAGGTTTACTGGATACTTTGAGACACGTCTTGAGGAATCCCAGCCTTAGATCTGAGCATCCTTCTGGAAAATTCATGGCTACTTTCCAGCCTCTGAGACTTGAAGCTACCTAACTGCATAAGAAGCTGGTAAAACAACAAACCTGGGCTTCCCTGGTGGCTCAGTCAGTAAAGAGTCTACCTGCAATGTGAGAGAGCTGGGTTTGATCCCGGGGTTGGGAAGATACCCTGGAGAAGGAAATGGCAACCCACTCCAATATTTTTGCCTGGAGAATCCCATGGACAGAGGAGCCTGGTGGGCTGCAGTCCGTGGAATCACAAAAAGTCAGGCACGACAGAGCAACCAACACTTTCAGGCACTCATCATGATTCATAGCCTTTTACAGTTCACGAGGTGTTTCCATATTCATAGTCTCATTTGTCTCCACTCTGTGAGACGGATTGAGCGAGTATTCCCATTTCCCCTCCGAGATTAGGAAACTGAGACTCAGAGAGGCTTAGCAACTTGTCCCAGACTAAGGAATGGTAGTGCCGGGGTTACGCAGGCCTGTGACCAGAGTACAGGCCCACTGTACCACACGTGATGTATCGGTTGGTGAGGTCTATGCCATCAAGTTTGTATTTTAAAGAACGGAATCCTGACTATCATTTGTGATCCCAGATGTGGCTGAAAACCGAAATTATGAAAGGAAGCATCCTGGTTTAAGAGTCTAAGTGTCAGGTCCCCGGAGCAAGCCAATTGAGCATTTGGGGCCATCAGTTTCCCTATACGGGCTCACCAAAGGCAGCCTCAGCATGACCGCTGCCTAGAAACTAAACCTCAAAGGAGGCAGGTGAGCTCTTCTAGAAGAATGGAAATTCAGCGGGAGACAGCAGTTGGGTGCGCTCTTCCTCTGACACTCCTCTGTTGCTGGAACTGCTCACCCTTCAGTGTAATGGCAAGACCCCCCAGGCAGTACATTCAACACATTCATTATCATATGGGAAAGATGCGTGTTTGTTTAAAATGGCAGGTTCTTTAACATCTATGACTCTTACAACTTCCTAAAGACCCCCCAGGCTCTTTGCTGAGCTGAAGAACAAAATTAGGCTTAATACGATCTAATGTAAAGGTCTGAATTATGCCTTGAGTATACTTTCTTGGAGATGAAAGGACCAATATGCTTATAAAGTTCTATTACTCTTTAAAAAAGACTTTTAAAATGTTGGAAGTACCTCCTGGCTAGGGAAAGGATTAGATGCCCTGCTTTCAGTTCATTACTCCTAATATAAACACACGGTATCCCCAGTGCTTAGCATCACTTGACTGTCTTTATACAAACTAAACAGATGGAAGGCCCTGGGCCTTTGTCTCTGAAGTCAGTTTAATGACTGGGGCAAAGTGAGATGTTTTGTCTGATTAAAGGCTCCGCTCTTCAAAGCCATACCTTCTTCCATTTGGGAAATGACAATGTTTATGGTGCCTGCGCTCTGTTGGTGAATGGCTGGAGTAGGTAGTAAACACGTCTCTCTTTGTGCCAAAACGTACCAGTCCTGGTAAAAAAGAGGAGGTTCAAGTGGCCATATACTGGTATATGATGCAGACCCAATGGCACGTAAATCCTCTTGGGGATGCTGTCAATCAGATACAGGCATCACATGCAGTGGTGAAGATAAGTATAAAGGCATGCTGCTTGCAATTTTAAAATATTTCTCATTTTTTGAGTTACATGTTTATTACAAAAATTTGGAAAATACAGAAGCAAAAAAAATCACCACTTGATCTTGCAATCCAGAGATCAATGCTATTATCATCTTGTTATCTATGGTTCCACTGTTCTCCAAATATTTAATACAAGGGTTTCTTGTTCTTGTATTTAATCTGATATCCTGCAGATTTGGGGGCTCTTTTTAAAATTGATTTTTATTTGAATATAGTTCCTTTACAATGTTGTGCTAGTTTCTTACTGTATAGCAAAGTGAATCAGTCTGTATGCAGACTCTTTTTTTCAGTTTCTTTCCCATTAGGTCACCACAGAGCATTGAGTAGGGTTCCCTGTGCTATACAGTAGATTCCCATTCATTATCTATTTTACTGGGGGATTTTTTTTTTCATTCACTAACGTATTGTGAACATCTTTCTAAGTCAGTTAATGTAGGTCTATTTTATCACTTCTGATAATTGTATCATTTGAATGTACCATTTATCCTGATTTAACTAAGCAATGTGCAATTGGTAGACTTCTAAGTTACTTTCAGTTTTTGGTATTATGGAGGGCTGAGGTAAGGAAAGTAAAACTCCTGTGCAATAATCTTTTCTGATTATATTATCAGGATAAATTGCTGTAGGATTATAGGAACAAAAGGAATGCACATTTTTGGTCATGACATTTGCCCTTCACAGTTTGTACCAGGAACTTAGCTGTGGATTCATTCCTTTGTATTCATATAAGATGTCATTTAAGTATGTTTTTCTCAATTTTAGAGGTTAAAAAAAAGACTACACATTGTCTTTCTGATTGCCTCACCAGCATCCACCAAAAATGAACATGTGATAGCTATCGATAGCCTCCCTTTATTGTAAATTTTGTTTTCAATTTTTTTCCCACACCTATTGGTTAGAGAAATTATTGGTTGGAAAGTTATACTCTTCACCTTTCACATATGTTTGCAATTGTCATTTACTTCTGCTTATAGCATTTTTTTTTTAAATCTGAGGTCATATACACCTCTGTAATTCAGCATTTCTCTGTAGTTTCTATATATGTCCCTGTTCTGAGGAAAACTTCCTTTGTCCTGAGGCCAGAGGATCATCATTCTCTCTTCCATCTTTGAAAAAACTTTGTTTTTATAGTTCTGTCTTTTTTCTGTCTTTTTTTGCCATTAATATTTTTTAAGTGCAAAAATGGCAAGATACTTAAATTTCTGTGGAATTTCAAAATCCAAAAGGCAAGACAGAGTCCAGCCATTTCTTTTTCTAGCAGAAAAATGAAAACTATATATTTTAAAACTATGTATTTATTTATTTGGCTGTGTTGGGTCTTAGTTGTAGCATGTGGATCTATTTCCCTGACCAGAGATCAAACCCAGGGCACCTGCGTTACGAGTGCAAAACTAAGATTAGCCACTGGATCACCAGGAAAGTACGAAGAATCACTTTAACATTAGTGACTGATTTATTTCACTCCATCAGCAAAAAATCGCGCCCAATGTGAATGTGAAAAGCCAGGAATTATAATGTCCAGATCTCCTTCATATATCTGAGCAAGACTGGCCATCCCCTTGAGATACCAAGACTTCACAAGAGGAACAGGTCAGAGAGAAAGCTGTGCATTTGTGGAAAAGGCTGATCTGCATGAGACACATCATGAAGTAAAGTCAATGAGGACATCCTGAGAGAACAGAACCTGAGTTGAACTTAGACAACTGGGTGGATTTGACTGGAGGAACAAAGAGAAAAGGAAAGCAAGACGGGGCCAGAGAGAACAGAGGTACTTGGCCATGCAGGCAATTTTATTATGCAGTTGGCTATTACGTGGGAACTTTACATTTCCCCACAGGCTTAGATATATGTCTCATCTCTGAACCTCGTTTTGTCATTTCTAAAATGGATATTTTAATCCAACCAAACAATATGTTTCCTTGAAAAATTTCAGCTAGCACTGTTTCGTTGAGAAGGAGCATTTTTTGGCTTAAATAAAAGTCCAGGTACTGCCTTCAGGTGTTAGTTAATTCAGGGATTTAAATTGGTTCAGCAGGACCTGATGCCATCCATTTTCAAGTCCTCTGTCATCTTCCTTCGTTTCATATCAGAGTCCATATGATCACAAGATGGCAGACAGCAGCTCCCCACTTCCATCCTTTTAAGTTTTAAGTCCAGGATTCACTCTGATTATACTTGGTCACAAACCTGTTTGGGAAGCAGTCACTTTAGCCTGTGATCAGGCTGATGGGATCTTCTGATTGGCCAGGCCCGAAGCATATATTCTACCTTGGAGCAATGGGTGGAGGCCAACCTGAAACCTGCAGCCTGAGTGTCAGGGAATGGTGTTTCTCCCCAAGGAAACAGGGGGCACTGTTCCCTGAAGAAGAGAGAATTGATGCTTGTTAGGCTAAAACAGCAGCCCTCTAGACCAAGAACTGTAATGTTTTATGATTCTGTAAATCAGCCCGCGGAAGTTGATGGATTAGGTATCATCCATCCCAGTGTTACAGTTGACAACATGGAGGTTCAGAGAGATTAAGTAACTTTCCTCAAGGTTTCCCAGCTGGTAAAAGGCACGGCCACAACTCATGCTTGGTCTTTTGACTCCAAAGCCAAACCTCAGTGAAAGAATATTTCAGCTGCCTGGCCAGGCGGCTGCTCTGTCAATGTTCGACTGGCCAGCCAGGCCACATTGTGGCCATCCTCCCCGTGTCCCCCACTGACTTTATCCTGTGGACAGAGCCCGTGAGCAGTCAGTGCTGTGCCTGCCGTGGGTTGGTAGGGATTAATGACCCTGAGAAACTGACCTGACGGGTGTGAAAGGGAAATTTCTGAACGTAAACTGCCCCTGCCACATGCAATCGTTCGTGAGTCAAAAAGAAGAAAGAGATGACAAATTGGCCACTTTCTGCCCCCTGTGACACGAAGGTAATAAACTAGTTTATCTGTTAGCTGGTATTGCTCACGCAAAACAAAATGAAGCATCTAAAGGGCTTGTGTATTGGTTGTTAGGTCAGCAGTGGTTGAAATATCTTATCTCTCATAAAGATCCAATTTCAGCACACAAATGAGCCTAATATGAAAGCGCCCACCCTGAACAGTGAGACCTTCTTCTTACCAAATACATAACCCCTGAAATGCCCTCATGGCAGCCGGGGTCTGTGGCCAAGAGCACTGGTTTCACAATACAACAGATTGCAGAGCTATACTGACCAGCCCTATAAACTCCCTGGGCTTCAGTTTTGCCATCTGAAAAATGGGAATACGTGATGGTACCTTCCTCACATGGTTGGCCATATGTCCATTTTTATTTTTCACTCCTTTGGTATTTAGTTTACATTTTGCAAGTCATGTGCTGATTTAGAAGAGGATACAGTATGGGCTCCACAGTCCAGCTGCTGCCTTCTTAATCCTTGCAGCCTATTTTAAAATGCTATTAATGCATAAAGGTGGCACTGAAAATGCATATTAATAAACCCCCATATAAGTCTAAAATTTATAATAGTGGTGAGTGCTACAAAGGAAGAATAAGATGAGAGTAGAGAAGCATGATCCAGTCCTGATACGAGTGGGAATTAGCCAGACAGGATTAATTCCCACTCATTTTAGTAATTGGGAATTAATCTATCAAAATGTAAATGGACTGTACTTTATCTGTATCCTTGTTCTTTACAGTGCCCTGGTCAGTGGAAAATGGCAGTGTAAAAAACTAAAATGTATGAGTGAAAGGAAAAACAAATCTTATTATTTCTGGATGAAATATGTATACTTGCACAGAATCCAGTAGAACCTATTGTTCACACTGTTAGAACGAATTTATCGGGATTACAGGATACAACGAAAATAGGAAAAAAATGCATTGTTTTCTATCTAAAATTGTTGAAATACTGAAAAAAATAATTTCAAACTTTACAAAGTAATTGTAAAAATTACAAAAAAAAAAAACAAACAACATTTAAAACTTTTATAGCAACCTCTCTGGCAGTCCAGTGGTTAAGACTGCGCTTCCGTTGCTGGGGGCATGGATTCAGTTCCTGGTCAGGGAACTAAGAACTTGCATGCTTCCTGGAGAGGCCAAAAAATCCCCACAAAACAAATAAAAACAACCTTTACAGGAATTTTTAATACTTTACATTTATAGTAATATTAAGAAACATCCAATGCCAGGGGAAATTAATAATGGGCAAGATATCCACGTGGAAAATCATAAAATGTTATATAAGTTAAAGGAGATCTAAATAACTTGAGGAATACACATGTTTTATAGATCAGAAGGCTCAATATTTACAGAGGTTAATATTAAAGATCTGAATAGTGGATGCAACCCTGATCAAAAATCATTGCTATTGCTCTAAGCCAAGTGGTTTTTTTAAAAAATTGTAATGTAATTGCTTTGCAATGTTGTTAATTTCTGTTGTATGACATCGTGAATCAGCCATATGCATACATAGATCACCTCCCTCCTGCTCCCCTGTTCCGCTCACGTGGGTCCAGAACACTGAGCTGAGCTCCCTGTGCTGCACAGCAGCTCCCTGCTAGCCACCTGTCTACACTTGGTGGTATAGATATGGCAGTGCTACTCTCTCAATCTGCAGCCCCATTTTCCCCCCACCCCCATGTCCATAAGTCTGTTCTCGACATCTGCACCTCTATTCCTGCCTTGCCTGTAGGTTCATCAGTACTATTCTTCTAGATTCTATGTATATGTGTGTGTGTGTGTTAATATACATGTTTTCCTCTTTCTAACTTATTTCAGTCTGTATGACCGGTTCATCCACATTACTTCAACTGACTCAATTTACTCATTACTTGTTACTTCAACTGACTTCAACTTTTCCTGGCTGAGTAATATTTCATTCTGTATATGTAACACATCTTCTTTATCCATTCCTATGTCAATGGACATCTGGGTTGCTTCCATGTCCTCAGTTCAGTTCAATCACTCAGTCATGTCCGACTCTCTGCTACCCCATGAATTGCAGCACGCCAGGCCTCCCTGTCCATCACCAACGCCTGGAGTTCACTCAGACGTGCCTCCATCGGGTCAGTGATGCCATCCAGCCATCTCATCCTCTGTCGTCCCCTTCTCCTCCTGCCCCCAATCCCTCCCAACATCAAAGTCTTTTCCAATGTCCTAGCTGTTGTAAATAGTGCTGCTGCAGGGAACGCTGGGGTACAAGTATCCTTTTGAGTTATGGTCTTCTCACAGTATGTGCCCAGCAGTGAGATTGCTGAGTCATGTGGCAGCTCTCTGTTTAGTTCTGTAAGGAACCTACAAACTGTTTTCCATCGTGACTGTACCAGTTTTCAGTCCCACCAGAAGTGTAAGAGGGTTCCTTTTCTCCACAACCTCTCCAGCATTTATTGTTTGTAGACTGTTTGATGATGGCCCTTCTGGCTGGTGTAAGTTATGGTCTTCTCACAGTATGTGCCCAGCAGTGAGATTGCTGAGTCATGTGGCAGCTCTCTGTTTAGTTCTGTAAGGAACCTACAAACTGTTTTCCATCGTGACTGTACCAGTTTTCAGTCCCACCAGAAGTGTAAGAGGGTTCCTTTTCTCCACAACCTCTCCAGCATTTATTGTTTGTAGACTGTTTGATGATGGCCCTTCTGGCTGGTGTAAGGTGATACCTCATTGTAGTTTTGATTTCAGTCAGTCCAGCCGCTCAGTCATGTCCGACTCTTTGCCGCTCCATGGACTGCAGCACAATCAGGTTTCCCTGTCCATCACCAACTCCCAGAGCTTGCTGGGAGTTCATGTCCATTGAATCGGTGATGCCATCCAACCATCTCATCTTCTGTCAGCCCCTTCTCCTCCCACTTTCAGTCTTTCCCAGCATCAGGGTCTTTTCCAATGAGTCAGTTAATGTTGAGCATCTTTTCATGTGCCTCTTGGCCATCTGTATGTCTTCTTTGGAGAAATGTCTTATTTTAGTGTTCTGCTGATTTTATTTGATTGTTTATTTTTTGATATTGAGCTCCATAAACTGTTTGTATATTTTGGAGATCCTTTGTCTGTTATTTCATTTTAAAATACTTTCTCCCATTCTGAGGGTTGTCTTTTCATCTTGTTTATGGTTTCTTTTGATGTGCAAAAGCTTTTAAGTTTAGTTAGGTCCCGATTGTTTATTTTTGTTTTTATTTTCATTATTTTAGGAGGTGGGTCAAAAAGATCTTGCTGTGACTTATATCAGAGTGTTTTTCCTGTGTTTCCCTCTGTTTTATACGTATACCACCATCTATGTATTCATATCAGTGCTATAGACAGCTATTTATTTTCAGACGGCGTTGCCTCTCATCTCTTTCATGAGCCTGCATGAACCTCTGTTCACGTGCTTCAGTGCAGACAGGCGATCGTTCTGGTGCAGAGGGAACAGAGTTTTCTGCCTCCATAATTCTGACTTTGGTTCAGCTTGAGATGGTTCCTTATACCACCAGCTGGATGGTACCACCATTTCATTTGAAGAAACCATTGCCCTGTCCCAGATATAAATCAAAACATACAGCTTGCAATTTTATGTGATATCTTTCTGGGAATGGGCAATTGCTAATGCCATTCTATGGGACAAAAACAGATACAGACCATACCACCTACCAATGACATACGACAATGACAGCCCTATGCAACAAAGCCATTTCTTTGCCTATTCATTCGTTGGTGGCATTTA
This sequence comes from Madoqua kirkii, assembly GCA_006408675.1. NCBI lineage: Eukaryota > Metazoa > Chordata > Mammalia > Artiodactyla > Bovidae > Madoqua > Madoqua kirkii. The sequence goes on along the minus strand of SJYC01080593.1, from coordinate 5,854 downwards.
GGTTGTTTCCGTGTCTTGGCTATCGCGGATAGTGATGCCATGAACATAGGGGTGCAGGTATCTTCTTGAGTTATAGCTTTGTTTGGATATATGCCCAGGAGTAGGGTTGTTGGGTCATACAGTAGTTCTATTTCAGTTTTCTGAGGAACCTCTATACTGTTTTCCGTAGTGGCTGCACCAATTTGCGTTCCCACCAACAGTATAGGAGGTGTCCCTTTTCTCCACCACACCTTCTCCAGCATTTCTAACTAGTGGTTTTGATCTTCCTTAGACCAGGGATCTCACTGAGAGTCTGATGAAAGCCATGAAATGTCTCCCCAGAATGACACGTTTGTACAAGTGCATGTTCTTATCATCATCTCTAAACATGGGCCCAGGAAATCCTTGAAACTCAGGTGAAGAACTTCTGTCAGTCCTAGGATAACATAACTTCTGATGTGCACTATTTGGAGGAAAGTTTTAAGATGGTGCCTAGGACTGATGCATTTTTCGAAGAAAGAGTGCCATGTGGCCTGGAAGTCTGTGGCAGCCTAATATTAGGTGTTTGCCATTCTTTTCTAGATTTGCAGGCCCAGTTTCCAAACATACTTTGTGTCCGCCAGCTCTATACTCCCCTCCAGGTGCTGACTTTACCCGAATGCCATGGGCTTTCATGGGAAGCAGTAGAGATCTCAGAGGAGGAGATAAGAATGCAGGCTCCGGAGCCCAGGGCTGGCTTACCCTTTAATTTATGCCTGCTCATGCCTTGACCCACCATTGGGGCAGAACTTCTTTCAACAGAGTCAGGGTGGAAGCAGCATCTGTGAGAGTCACACAAAAAGGTTTAATTAAGTTCTCCCAGGACCAAGTCTCAGAGCTGACAGAGGGGAATGGACCTCACCAGGCTGTTTTCTTTCCTGGGTGCTTACAGCCTTCATAATATCATTTAAAGTTAAAGTACAGAAGCTTAGTTAATTTATGTCCACTTCCTACACTCTGTTTAATACATTAACTGTTTCCCTTAACTTACTGGGTGATTTTGAAGACTGGTCAAAGAGTTTATTGTCCGGATGACATTTCAGCTTTTTATTACCGGTTTTCCTTTGCAAAAAAGGAAGGGAAAATGGCAGTATTAAACTGATCACAGATGAAAAATTTTATTAGTGGAAAAGGGTTAAAGAAAGCCACATAAGCATCCTCGCAGCTTTTCAGCACACATGGACTGGTGCCCGTTTCCAGCATTAATTGTATATGAACAGTTGGATCAAAGCTGCTCTAAATGAGCCTTGAAGTTCATTACATTCTATGAAGTTTAAAGTCTTGAGAAACAGTCGTGCGTAAGTTCCCTGCCCAATGCAGTAGACAAAATTTCGTGAATATATGGCCCAGAATCAGCTAGGTCCGTATCTCTAGCTGAGAAGGGTGATATCCATCAAGACTGAGGAGAGTGTCAAGAGCTATTTCTATGAGCTTCAGGAAGTAAGGAGGGAGGAGTGGTCAGAAATAGATGAGAGCACTACAATTGCCTTAATCGTGTGGGTTAATCCGTGGAACGTCCAGCTCAGTTGCAATGCTTTGTGAATCACTGTTGTTTCAATAACAACTAAATACAACACTACTAATTCCATGATCTGGAGAAAATCACTTTGCCTCTTCATAACTTTCACTTCCCCCTAGGCAGATTGGACACAACGGTGGTACACATTTCATAGGACTGCTATGAAAAACAGAAACGAATATAACATCTATATGTAGAGGAAGGGCAGGTCGCAAGCCCTGCCTTAATAGGCACTCTTTTTTATTCTTGTTGTTGAAAATAATAGAATTGGTCTAAGACGACACATAACTCCAAATTAAATCAGCATATGCCAGACAATGCCAAAGGTGTCTCATTCATTCATTCCTAAAGCATGCTCTTTCTATTGGATATATCAGGTAGCAAGTGAATATTTACATGAAAGAGATTGTTCAGATTAGAGTCAGACCTAGAGCAGATGGCTACATGTGAGTTACATTGTTGTGGAAGATGAAGTATGCTCTCACTAAGCAGGAGTGATTGATCTGTCCCATGGAAATACGGAGGTTGGGTCCAACGATGCTACACAATGCAGAAGCTCAGATGATTAATGATCGACCAAAGACCATGAAGGGGCCAATGATTAATCTTTGTTGTTTTCATTGACGATAAGAATATTGCTAATTCAGTTGGAAAAGATTACTGCAAAGGGGTGGGGAACCTTGAAACAGAGACAAATGCTACATGCCCAGAAGCTAGTTTTCTTCAGCAAAAGGAAGATATTCATCATAGGATTACCATCACCGAAAGAGAAAGACCCCAAAATAAAGGGAAAGAGAAGACTAGCTTTCTCACAAGAGTGTAAAGCCATGCCTGCAGGGACAATGGAGGCAACACTGTTCCCTGAAAAGAAAGGCCCCAGAATTAATGAGAGACTCATCGAGGGCCAGTAGGTCATAAATGACACTGGGGACCATGACAGTTAATCGCCATTAATAATGCCTAAAGAAGCAGCCCTACAGTTATCAATACTCAGGCCAGGGGAAACTTGAAACAGAGGACCACTATCACGTCCAGAGGTGGGGACATCACAGAAACTCAAGGATGTGATAAAACAACTGTATTTACTGTGCTAAGGATGAGAGTCAGAGGCAGTCTAGATTTCAAGTCTGAAAAAAATAATACATGAATGCTAATGGTTGTGCCAGCTGAGTAGGAGACTTGAGCAGAGTTAGGGTTGCTCGCTTCTTGCCAGCTGGGGAAGACCAAAGCCTACTCGCCACATGTTTAAGTTGAGGCTGTGCAACAGTGAACATCTAGTGGAAGGCCAGCCTTGTACTGGGCTCTAGGAAGCCTGTGCCAGCTCTGAGGAAGGGTAATACAAGTCAGCAAACACGTCTGAAAACCTTGACAAGCATATGGATTACCTTTCTGATAGAACCGTGGATTCTTAGGAAGAATAATTCTTATTTTTACTGTAATGTTCAGGTAGACTCAGGACTGTAGGGGTACCTGGAGATGGGGGCAAGAATTTCTTCAAAGCTCTAGAGTAATAAATTGTTTTCTTTCACGGAAGATATAGACAAGTTACAAGACATGTCAGGGACTGGGTTATTCAGAGTCTCAGGAGCAGGTGAGAAGCCGTCAAGGCTTAATCCAACTAATGTTTTAAAAAGATGGTTCAGGGGTCAAGATACAAAAGCAGCCCTTAAGCCTGGGGAGATTTTTAAAAATGTCAATGCCTGGGCCCTATCCTAGACTAGTTAAAGCAGGATCTCTGTGATGAGGTGTATTTAGGGGCACTGTGTAGGTGATTCTCATGTGTAGCAGAGCTGGGATTCATTGAGAAAAATGCGTCTTTCACAGCATGACACCCAGGTGGGCTTTTTTTTTCCTTCTGCTGGTCAGGGGACATTTTAATAGAAAGGAAAACAATTAACTGAAACCTCTCATACTGGTACAGGTATTAGATTAACTCTCAGAAACTCAAGCACAAAGCCATTCTAGTCAAGAACCTAAATGCTGTATCAATTGAGTTTGATACAAGTCAAAGGCAGGGAGAAGCCTATGGAACAGAAGGAGCCTGTGATTTAATTACGTATTAGCCAAAACTAACACCGTTCAGCATACCATGCCTCCGCTGTGTACTCCTGGTTGGAAATACGTCATTTGCCATGCACACATCAGGCTATTCCCACTAAGGCCCTATTAGGGAGCTATTTGGGGCCATGTGGAATCAGTTAAGTCCCACAATGCTGTGAACTACTGTGCTGTGAAGCTGCCCGAGCTGTTCTCCAACTAATGAACCATATCATTAATTACAGTCACCTCAAATAAAAACGCCTGAAAGGCAAGCATGATATACACAATAAATAAAAAGGTCGTGATTTGCAAAGGGGCCAGCTCATTCTGAAGCAATTGTCTCTTGTTTTCCTGGGCTGTAATTGGAGACATTAATTTGATTTATCACACTGGGCTGGGAAAGATCTTGCAGTTCCAGGAGATTAGAGAGTTGTGAAATCTGTGGCCCCCACAAAGTGCTTTCACCAAGTGCAGACAACGCGTTTCAGATTGGGTTTGTTATTGAAGTGACTCTTTCCAAAGAGAAAGATAAATTGCAGAGAATAATGCTCTCAGAAACCTTGTCCATCCATTTTTCAAATTGACACTTCTGGTTTAAAAAGGTGAAGGTAAATTAAGCAGCCTCAGTTACTTCTAACAAAATGGGGTGAAATCCTTGAATTATTGTATTTGACGATAGTGGCTGTCAAATTCTTTTAAGTAACTGTAACATTCTTTAAGAGAAGCCTCAGCTAATACTCCTTACAAAAATGTTTTGTAGGTGTCTGACTTTCCTTTTCTCTTGTTTTGTATGTGTACGTGTGTGTTTGTAGTTGACTTTTTATATATATTAAAGGAAATTTCTTAATGCCTAATTTGTCCGAATAGTCAAATGATGGAAATTACCCTGCTAAATATATCATTATAGCAATTGCAAAACCAATCCTTTGTAATTCTATGCTAATTCTTATTTAAAAGGTACGACATCAGTAATTAAGTATCAGTTATTATTGATCATAAAAATAAACAATACTAGCCTGTTTATTCAAAGAATGAGTCAGTCTGTGCTAACTTCATGAACACATATTGTCAGTAATGACCATCTAGTGAACACCTACAATGCTCTGGGACCTTGGCTTCAGGAGGTACCTCTAAAGCCCCTCTTTACACCCTACACAAGTACAGACCATGAATTCTGGGAGGCTGAGGACTCAGAATCTGTTTTGCTCACAATACAATCCCAGTGTCTGGCACATCATAGATGCTTAATAGTATTTGTTGAGTGACTAAGTGAATAAATACCTTGGGTCTTGGGTTTCCAGAGGCTGAGCGTGACTGGGATGTTTTCATTTTTTTCAGGTTCCTTTTATATTGGAAATGTAAAAAGATTGTCATGGCACCTGAGAACTTTTCATAGTCTCTCTTTTTTTTTTTTCTTTATTTTTGTTGGAGAACAGGTGATTTATTTTGTCAGTTTCTATTGTATAGCAAAGTGAATCAGTTATACATATACCTACTCTTTTTTAGATTCTTTCCCCATATAGGTCATTATAGAGTATTGAATAGATACTGTGCTATACAGTAACTCATTACTGGTTATCTATTTTATATATAGTAGTGTGTCAATCCCAGTCTCCTGATTTGTCCTTCCCCCTCCATCCCTCTTGGTAACCATAAGCTCATTTTCTTCATCTCTGAGTTTACTTCTGTTTTGTAAATAAGTTCATTTGTACCATTTTTTAAGATTCCACATGTGAGTGATGTGATATTTGTCTGACTTACTTCACTCAGTATAACAATCTCTAGGTCCATCTATGTGACTACAGATGGCATTATTTCATTCTTTTTTATGGCCGAGTAATAGTCCATTGTATATATGCAGTATTTTCTTTATCCATTCCTCTGTTGATGGATATTTTGGTTGTTTAAATGTCCTGGCTATTGTAGATAGTGCTGTGATGAAACTTGGGGTGCATGTATCTTTTTGAATTATGATTTTGCTCCAGATTTAGCCCAGAAGTAGGATTGCTGGGTCATATGGTAGCTCTATTTTTAGTTTTGAAAGGAACCTCCATACTGTTCTCCATAGTGGCTGTACCAGTTTACACTCCCATCAAGACGATAGGAGGGTTCTCTTTTCTTTACACCCTCTTCAGCATTTATTATTTGTAGTTTTTTTCCCCCCTTTTCTTTACAAGTTTATTTATTTATTTTGTAATTTGTAGGATAATTGCTGCACAATGTCGTGTTTCTTCCATATACATTCCCTTCCTCTTGACCCTCCCTCCCACCCTACCC